>JARHVA010001256.1:1560000-1750000 GCA_037957365.1 Torreya grandis
ATGCTTGTTGTTTGTAATTGAGTGGTATGTAAAATATACTATGATAATGTTGGTTGTACTACATTTGAATTTACTTAAAAAAATTAGATCATGTAGTCTAAGTATGTATTTTACCCATTTGGTATTAATTTGTACTTAGACTATGCATATTTATTTATAAATCTATGAGTATAAACATTAATGAATAGAGTATGTATGAACTATTGGTTTTTTTATGTTTGAATAGGAGGATATATATATTTTATGTATATTCATATTTACAAATAGTGATTAATTTTATGCAATCTGTATAAAATATAGTTTTTAATATAGGTGCAAGTTCCATTTCATAACTTGTAGAGTCATTAAAGTCTTTAAAACCTATGACTATGTCAAGCTTGAATGTGTGTGTGTATGATTTGGTTGCATTATTCAAACACATTTATAAATGTGTCAAGGTCTATTGATTTTGTATTAGATGTTGAAATTCATACATATATAAACACAAAAGAAGCATAAACCTCCATTTTATAAAAAAGGAAAAGTTTAGATATGTATGGTCATTTGATAATTATTATTTGTTTTTAGTAATTCATGATAATATAATAAAGTCTAAGGACACTGATTGGGGAACAAAGATGGTTTTGGAAACATAGAAAACCCTATATAGAAATTGATGCCTTTTCATGAAAAGTTAAGTAGATTTATGGAATTAGATAGTTCTATAAGAAAATGAAAAATACTTTAGTATGTTAGAAGGGGAATTATTAAATTATTAAAACATGCACACACACACACACACGCACGCGCGCACACACACACACACACACACACACACACACACACACACACACACACACACACACACACACACACACACACACACACACACACAATGCAAATTACATAAATATACAATATATATCTATATGAGAACTTAGGTTCTCATATGCATATATAGCTTATATGTATATAGTAGTATGTGTGCCTATAATTATAGATTTCGACTAGTAATGAATTCATAGAATCCTAAAGGATTAGGTACTATAATTATATGCATAAAGCCCCATAAAAAGTATAATAAGTTACATAAATGAAAGATTATGCTTTTGTTTTCAAATTAATTTGTCTTTAAAATCATTATGCTTGTTGTTTGTAATTGAGTGGTATGTGAGATATACTTTGATAATGTTGGTTGTACTACATTTGAATTTATTTTAAAAAATTAGATCATGTAGTCTAAGTATGTATTTTACCCATTTGGTATTTTTTTTAAATAAGAAGGGGTAAAAACTTTATTAATCATAGAAAACCAAGATACAAAACTAGCAAAGGCCGTAGCCCAAACTAAAGCCAAGAATTAAGGCAAAAACAATCATGAACCATCACAATCCTGTGCCACTCCTGTCCTCTCTCAGAATTCTATCCAATCTCTATCTAATCTCCTCAGGTATTTGCTCCCACAACTCTACAGCACGCCTAGCCATCCCTTCGGAGGCCCACTTAGCCAAACAATCCACTGCTCCATTCTGTTCTCTTAGAATGTGGACAAAACTCACAGATTCCATGAGAGAACAAATCTGTATCACCTGCTGAACAACAACAAAAAGCTACCAACTAACATTCATTAATCACCTCTCCATGATCATGTTGATTAAAATCTATGAGTTTGCCTCGTAAATCACCCTGCGCCATCCAAGCTCATAAGCCTTCCTTAGGGCATATAAAATCGCCAGGCCCTCCATCCTGTTAACCGTCTGCTCACCCATATAGGCCTAGAAAAGGAAAACAACCATCCCCAAAGAATCATGCCCAACACCTCCAATTCTGGCCAGATCAGGATTACCCCTCGAAGAACCATCAGTATTAATTTTCAAGAAATTCTCTATGGGGCCAGCCATCTACCATCCCTCTGAATCCTCTGCTTACCTCCAATGCCTCTTCTCACACAAGTTAAAGTTGGCATGACCTCCTTCAAACCCATCCTACCAACCACCTCAACGTACTCCTTCTTCATGGGGAGGACAATCTCACTTTTGGCCTTAATAGTTTCCTGAATCATTCTCAAAATTTGGTTCCATACCTGCTACACCCCTAGCTTATCCTCAGCAAAAATTCTCTAATTTATCTCTAACCAAACTTGCCAGAGTAAGAAGATTGGGCCTACATACTAGGCTTCCAGTAAAAAATGCAAAATAGAGGTAGGCCTCCTCTACTTCATCTAGAACTCCACCAGAGAGGAGGCGTGAACACACCCACTATGCCACATGCCCTACCAAGCATGCCACAGTTGGCTAGTATACTAGCATCAAAAAAATAGGTGAGTCATATTCTCTTCCTCTTCCCCACACAGAACACATTTTGAGGGACCAGCAAAACCCCACTTCCTTATGTTCTCCCACATCAGGCAATGGTTCCATGCCAGCACCTAGGCAAAGCAATTGCACTTCGGCCATACAGAGTTGCTCCACACCCTACGCCACCAAGGAACCTCCCCCTCCATAGTTAAATTTTCTTCAATTAACACCTGGTAACCTAAGGAAATAGTATATTTACCTTTGGAGTTTGGGAACCAAGCCAACTCATCCTCACCACCAAGGGTACTGCAATTACACCCAACCAAGATAGAAGCCAATTCAGTGCACTCCACATCCATATCAGTGATCGGCTAATCCTCTCTATCCTTCCACTTTGCCACCGTCAACTGGTCCTAAATTGTGTAAGCTTTGAAGTTAGCAATGTTGTTCCAACTGGCCTCCTTGAATCTCTGAGCCAGAATGGTCAGATTCTAATATTTAGAAGTTATAGGGGCATTGCCATCCCAAGAATCATCCCAAAATTTTGCCCTCCTCCTATTTTGACAAATCCAAAACAAGCCACGTTTAATCAGGGTAGCTCCCTCCTTAAGCATATCCCAAATCACCGACCCCCTCCCAAATAAACCACACCTAGGAAGATCCTCTTGTGAGGTGCCAAGAGAATACTTATGGGTTAAAATCTTGGCCCGTGTCCTACTTTATTCATTACACCATCTCTAATACAGCTTTGTTGCCATTGTTGTACCAGCCAGTGTTGGCTGTCTAAGCCCCAGACCTCCAAACTTCTTTGGAGTGTAGACAACATCCCATCGAATTAAGCTCCACTTAGTCAAAGATAGATTACTGGCCCATAGAAACTGTCTGGCCATGGCGTCAAACTCTTTAACAAAACTGACAGGCACAACTTGAAGCATACGCCTATAGATTGGAAGGGCCTGAACCACAACCTAGATCAACTGAACTCGACCAGCAAAGGACAACCACCTATGCATCTAATGATTAACCATGGTTCTAAATTTATTCAAAATTCCTTGCCATGTCTCCTTAGCCAACCACCAGGTAGAAATGGGAATCCCTAGGTACAAAGCTGAAAGGTTTCCAACTTGAAACCAAAGGATGTCCCCAATTCTCTACTGAATAGCCTGTGGCGTGTTGAAGAAGAAAATGGATGACTTCCCCTCATTGATCATCTGACCCAAAGCCGCCAAGTAGTCATCCAGGCATCTGCAGATATTATTGGCTTCACGTAGCGTGGCCAAGCCCACCATAGCCACATCATCAACAAACTGAAGATGAGAAAGAACTAGAAGATCCCCTCCCCATCTCTAACCATGTATCACATCCTCCTTGGTAAAATATTGCATTCACCTCCCAAGCCCCTCTGCCAATTAAAGGAACAAGTAGGGGGAGAGAGGATCACCCTACCACATTCCCTGAGTTGCCCTAAAGAGGTCCAAATGCTCACCATTGACCAAAATTGAGAATGATGTAGAAGTAATACAGCTCATCACCCACCTAATCCATCCTTCCTCAAAGCCAAACGCCTCTAGACTCCTCTAAAGAAATGACCAGTGAACCCTGTCCTAAGCCTTTGACATATCCAACTTAATAAACATGGCCTTTTCCTTATATTTGGTCATAGAATGGATGGCTTTCATAGCCATAACAATTCCATCCAAAAAATTTTGGCCCTCCACGAAGCCACTTTGCTCTTCAAAAATCAGCCCCTTCAAGCATCCCTTTAGCCTTTCAGCAATCAATTTTGAAATAATTTTATAAATCACGTTACACAGGGAGATGGAACAGAACTTGCTAAAGTAGTCAGCCCCTTCTTCCTTGGGGATAAGTGCTAGAAAAGTGGAATTCAATGCCCACAGCATTTGTTTGTTCTCTCGAGACTCCTGGATAACAGCCAATAAATCATCTTTAATTATCTCCCAAAACTCTTGATAAAATTCAACCAAGAAACCATCCAGTCCAAGAGCTTTCCCTGTCTTCATCATAAAAACCATTTTCTTTAGTTCCTCCATAGTTATAGGCTTCATCAACTATGTCTTCATGTCCAGCGTGACAATAGAAGGAATGCTAGATAAAATCTTTTCCTCTGCTGCCTCATCCCTTTACCCATTATCATGGAAAAGAGAGCTGAAATACTGCTTCACCTCCCTACAAATGTTCCTGGTGGAAAATATCCTCTCTCCCCTTTCAGTGCTCAGAGTAGTGATAACATTACCATGCTGCCTTGCTTTGACCAAATTGAAGAAGAAGGCCGTGTTTCTATCCCCCTCCCGTAGCCAATCAATCCTAGCCTTCTGTTTCCAAAAACTTTCTTCTCTTAGCTCCCATTCCTCTAGTGCTTGGGCAGCCTTCTCCTCTTCCTTCAACAGAGTCTCGGACAGCCCCTCTTCTCTGATCTTCCTGGTAATATCATTCATCACCTGTTGCGCCTCCTTCTCCTGAAATAAGTTATCGAAAGTCTACATGTTCCATCACTGGAGTTGGTATTTCACATACTGAAGGAGTTTGGAAAAAACATACATTGTCGTACCATGCATTGGATGCCCCTCCTTCCACCAATCAACAACTAAATTAAACAAATCTTGGTCTCTCAGCCACATAAGCTAAAATTTGAAATGAGGTTTTTGATGTCGTTGTGTCGAGGAGATGGTCAATTGTATTGGCCAATGATCCAACCCACGCTAGTCCAAGATCTCAAAGTTTAGAGTCCATCGGCTGCCCACCCAATAGTAGGAGGTTAGAAATCTATCAATAAATTTTGTAATACAATCCTCTCCCAGATGCTTATTATTCCATGTGTATCTTCCATTACCTGGCTTAATGTCCACCAAGTTGAATTCCACAATCTTGTCCCTAAGTAGAAGAGAAGACGGCTCCACTCTAGTACTACCTCCTCTTTTTTTTGAAAGGTCTATTATCGCATTGAAATCACCTGCTATGATCCAAGGATGGTAGGGATATTCCTTCCAAATCACCTGTAGGTTGTTCCACACCATTTGCTTACCCTGTAAGTCATTTGGAGCATATATATTTGTCAGAAGAACATATTCTCCAGAATCTATGTATAAAGCTACCATAGATGTCACACATCTAAAGACAATCCAAGCTACCAATCAAACTCTATGAGGATTCCATAAATAGGCTAATCCTCCAGCCATTCCCTGAGCTCCAATACACTGACATAAACCCTGCTTCCAAAGCTTGGGTACTATACCGATCATGAATTCCATAAAAACTTTGGTCTCCTATAGAAAGAGGATATCTGGACTATTATTTCTAACCAATTCTTGAATAGCCTTTTGTCTGGGGCTGCTATTTAAGCCCCTCACATTCCATAATATTATAATCATTTTGTGGGGTTCAAGAAATGTTGATTCAAGGTCTTGATCGACCTAGATTCCACCAAATTCTCCCTAATCATCTTAATCACTTCCAAATCCTTTCTCTTGCCTACCTTAGCTCCTTTATCTATTGATCCCTTTCTTCCTTCCTTTTGGAGAATTCCCAGACAAGGGGCCGCTTTACCTCTCTTCTCCCCTCCTGTCATCGACTGCTGTGTAGAGGGCCGCTCCTCCTCCAAGAGCTGGCCCAGCTCTTTAGTTGCTTCTATCAAAAATTGCCCCTCTCCTTGCTTCTCCAGAATCATGGGCAAAGGTATTTCCTCCCCTTGTTTTGCTAAAGAAGAGGATGCCATACCATCCATTACAACATCACCACCTACTTGCTCATCATCAGGGATACCAGCGTGAATCTCTTGTGCACCCAATTCTTCCAAAATCTCAAATCTATTAAAAATTTCCTCCTCCTGCCATTCCTAAAATGTCCTCTTGAGTCTTCTATTTTTACTCCCAGAATTCACCTACACAAAACCATCCATAGCTTTATCACCCCTACCTCCACTTTCTTCCTCCTATCTTCAGACGCCACAACCTGCTTACGTGGTGAAGATGAGTTTTGCTATCCTCCCAATTTCACCTTTGGACAGCTCCTGGCCAAATGTCTATACTCATGACATAGGCAACATCTAAAGGGTAGAGTTTCATAGTCTAACTGTTGAACCCAGGAATAAGGCCCTGCACTAATTTTTATTGCATCTGGTATAGGCCTGCTCAAGTTGATTTCAACACAAATACAAGCAAAGGACATAATTATCTTACTTGAGGTCTGTGAAGATGACCCCACCAGTTTACCAAGCTTTGCATCTATCATTTGCAAAACATCCTCCCTGCAACACTCAATCGGTATTTGAGGGAGCCGAACCCAAACCAAGACCCGATTAGGCAACTCCTCTGAGGGATTGAATCTTGCTTACCACGGCTTCACAAAGAGACTAGCCTGGTTATAGAAGTACGGTCCCCCCTCAAAGACCCAATTTCTATCAGCTAGACAATTAAAAGTGACCATAAAGAAGCTATTGGCCAGCAACACTACTTCCATCTCCCCTTCTGGCTCCCAAACCCTTCTTGCCCAATTTTCCAAAAAAGGCAGAGAAACTTTCAGCCCCAGAAACTTACAGTATAAAGAATGTTTGGAATAGTATTCCACATCTTCTACAATCATGTCAAATGAGATAACAACCTCGGTCTCTCCTCACACCACTCCAAACATCCATTAATTTTTGAAATTTTTGAGCCTCCCTTAGTGCTATTGACCTGCAAATCAGCATTCTGACCTACCTCAGACCATCCCTTCAAACTAGCCTCCTGTTGCTGGGAATCCCTACTTATTACATCCTTATAGCTCCTGTCTCCTTTGATTTTGTTCTGCTCTCTCAGCGCTATCCCTTCAAAATTGATTTAACTCCTACTTCAGCTCACACCAAGCCATTACCTCTGCACTCCCCATGCACCTTCTCTCTATCCATGTAGACTCAGTAAAAATGGCCTAACAGCTAGGGCACGGCTGCCCTAGCTGGTCATAGAGTTGCAGAGCTCAACACATTTTCACCAACTCAATTTGTGCAAAACATTTTGAGCAAGGAATGAAGAATTCTACCCATTTGGTATTAATCTATACTTGTTATGTTTATTATTTATGTGGTAAATAATATGAAAAATATTCATTCATATGTTTGACAGATGAAATGTATGCATAATATTATTCTTATATTGTAACATGTTTTACACCTGCTAATAGAAATAATTTGTATGAATCTATTGGTTATATAAATAGTAACCAAATCTCACATTGATGGTACTAACTAAGAAGTGAGATGGACTTTACTAACATACTTATCATCACCAATGCCAGATGAAAATAATCTGATCAAGTGGTGTGTATGAATTTAACTGATCCTGGATATCAATAACTATTAAAAATCTTTGGCCAAAGTAATGTTTAGTTAGATATTATTATTTCATTTATATGATTTACATTTTTGTGTGATATCATGTTAGAACATATTTTATTTATGGTACACATCATGTATTAGAAATCTTACAACACACACATACTAGCTTGTCTCTTTGGATTCCTACACCATCACTATCTACCTATATGTGAAGGGAGGGTCATTCCATATTTGGGGGATTATGCATGGGATCAATGGTCTATGATTGGTGTGGAAAATTTCTTAGATGATGCTCTCCCTCCCCACATGAGTACCTATTGGAGACTACACTTGAGATTATCAGAGATAATAGAGTTCATGTGGCTCATGCTTCATGGAGCTTTATATATATTATTGAAAAATTATGCCTAATGGATATGTAATTACTTATTAATGTAAATTGATAGTAGTGGTCATATTATTGTACTAGTCATGGATTGTTTTTATGTAATTACTTTCTTTAAGTAGTTATGTTTTGATACATGTGATGATAGTGATCAGTAACCATTAAATGTTACATGTTTACTTTAAGTTCAACATACTTAGTTAGTATGTTAAGATCACTAATTATATTCTCATGGTGTAATATAATGAAAGAATACGTGGAATATAATTTAAAAAAAATTGTTATGTTATTATAGTAAATCCCAATGGGGATGCTACATGCATAGAATAAGGATAGGGTGACACATGTCCAAGGCTACAATGTGACATTTATTAGAACATATAAAAAGTCTACATGGTATATTGCAAAATTAAAGTGGTAAATTTTGCATTAAATGAGTAAAAAAAGCTTAGAGATGTTGGGTATTAATGACAAATAAACTATAATCAAAGTCTTATACTCAAAAGCTATATCATTGAATTTGGAAGAGACATCGTGCCTATTGATTCCTAACGAGCTTGAGTGAATTTGCACTCATAAGAGAATTTGAAGCCCTAGATATCTACAATTGAGTGAGAATTAATTCTAATAAGAGAATAAATAATCAAATTTTATGAGAGCATATAGATTAATAATGGAATTTTTTTAAAGGAGTATTTCCATCATCAAAGTTCTCCATTAAGGACTCCACAGAATACACAAACATTGCATTTAATTGAACAATATTCAATGACCAATTTACAAACTATACATCTATGTGGGACATAATGGAAAACATATATGCCCACTCACATGAAAAAAATATAAAGGCTGAAAAACATTAGTTGGTAATGAACTTACTAACTTAATACCACTAAAACACTAACAACTAAACTTTATAACTACAAAGCTTGAAGTGATGCCCTGCATCGACCTAATTTGAGAATTATTCTTCACAAGCAAGGTTATTAGTGGTGTTTTTATACACCACCTAAACCATAAGATAGTTTTTGCCTATATATCTATGGATGCATTCCAAATATACTTATGGCTACCCATTGTAGATGCCATAATCGACATGTACAATGCCAAATTATGGAAGAAAACCAACATAATAGAGAATATATTAGTGAAATGGATTGATCCTAGAGAGGTAGTCACTCTCAAGGCCAAAGAGTCTATGATAAATGGCCCTACTAAATAGACTGTATAATGGGTAAAACAACATTAAATTTCTCCACCTAAAATGGGTTTTATAATTAGGCCTATTGATGACATCATAGCTTAATTTTGCCTTGGGAAAAATAATTAGTGTTAGGCTCTAGGAATAGATGTTTAAAAGGGATAAAATACCCATGGGTGGCCACTTCTACATGATGTCATATCTTTTAGATGCAATCACGACCATCATATACATTTATAATAGATTAATCTGGAGCCATACTCTAGACTGCATTAACAATCAATTCCTCAACATATATTCTTACATGAGGAATATCATTTGCATAGTTGAGAATGTTTACCCTCAAGTGGGGAGGGAAATTCATGAAGAACACCTAAACCAAATATCAAAAAGTATTAGGCAAACACTCTATCCAAAAGGGGACTACTGGCTATATCTAAATTATAATTTAATAATGGTGGTAGGACACAACGTCACCCCTCTATGTCTCCCCAAGTATGTCCCAGATAAATTACCAAAGAAGGAAATATCCTACTAGCTATGGTGGAGCATAGATGAAGACATGAAGAAGAAACACAAGGGTATGTTCCATGGGTCTTCCCTTATGATTATCTATATGTACTTCATAAATAATAATTTTTTTAAAGAATTTTACAAAACCAAAGAGTTTTACTCATTGGAATATTTGACACATAGAGATTGGGATCCACATGGCCTTATCCAAAATCATATCCAAGGCTTAAATATCCCATACTAGCAAAAACCTTGTGAGCATGAATTTATATTATTAAATGCAAAGGATTATGATGAGGTGATAGAAAGGGTGAGAGTTGATGGGTTGATAAAATATCACTTAAGATCCATCTAAAGATATCCCTCCATCATAATTGTGGAGGCACATACCATACTTCCACTTCCTAGTGGATGGGAAACTACATACTAATGGACCTCTCAACTGACCCTATATCTTGTGGACCAAGGGAAATCATCCCAAACATAACCCGTTATGATGATAACTATAAAGTAAGAGTAGGGTATGGAATAATAACATATTGTATTAAATTCCTCACAATAAGGATCTTCCCAAGCTTCACCACCAATTACGATGAAGGATATCAAGTAAAATCAAGAGGTGGGGGAAATACCTATTGTTACAAATTATTTTCAAAGAGAATAAGAATCAATTTTCATTGATTCCTATGACTCTAAGGATATAGGTCTCCCCATTTCGTCCTTAGTTACTATTGATACAAGCATGGATGTTACACCTTCCACTACATAGGAAATTCCTCCCTTGGTTGGAAAGATAATGATTTATTATAAGAGAAAATAAATATCTCTTAGGGACCATATTCCATCAATAGAGTCTCCTACAAGTCCAACTATAGAGGCACCATAAAATAAGCCTAAGGATGAGGATGAATAATTGAAGAGGAATAAAATATTAAGTATTTAGGGGATCAAAAGAAAAGAACAAATGGATGTAGACAAATTAGGTGAGGTCACCATGACTCTAACCACTATTACTTCACTTCCTTTGGGTCCTATTGTTTCTTCAATTCCAATGGTTACTATAGTATTTGATGCTCCTATTATTCCCATTATTCCTCTTAATCCTATTATTTTTACAAGTCATGTTATTTATATTGTTGGTTTTATTTATTTAGCTCTTATGGTTTTTACTCCCCATGTTACTACTTTAGTTACCTTTTCCCCTACTCTTTCTAAGTCCAAAAATGTCCTATTTTAATAAAATTATGGAAGCCTTTGTTAGTGCTCAATTTCATTCAACTTACACTTAGTTGGGATTGCCCATGCCTTCATCCACTATAACCTAGGCTAATTCTATTGTCCCTTCTACCAAATATAATAACTAGAACCCTAGTTATATTATCCATCCAATGCCTTAGTTTGGTGATATGAATTGGAAAAATATTATATTTCCATCATTTCCAAACCCACTACATGTAGAAGCATTAATGTAGTATTTAGGGGATGTTTTGATAGCAAACACTACTAAGGACACTTAGCTAGTGGATGTTACACATTTGGTAATCCCATAGTGGGATGCAAACTTTTAGGCCCAAAATTTCCAAAGACCCAATTTGATAATAATAGATCTACCAATCATAAGCTCCATTTTTTATAAATCAACAACAACTATTCAAAGGGTTGGGAAGAGGAAAATATAGGATGACTCTGGTACAGAGTTGGTCTTGGAAGAAAGGAAAGATATTTTCTCACTATCAAAAATAAATAACATGAGACCTAGGTAATGTCCATACAATGATGATTTCAAAGCCTATCTTTATGAACTTATAGAGGACTTATTATAACTTCATAAGGGCATTGAACAAGATAGGTAAGTGTTATAACATGAACTAGAGAAAGTACAAGAGAAACAACAAATATTACAAGTTCTTAGGACAATCAAAGGTGATGTTCAAAATATAACTCTTAGATTGTACAATATCTTGGATATTATTAGTTTAATGAGGGATGAATTATCCCCTCACATTATTGAAACTTATAAATTATTTAAAATAAGATGATAAAAAAATCAATTTTATTGTATTATACACCACCAATAAGGCTTTTAGCCATTTAGATTATATGAAAATATTAGAAGAAATCAATGCCTTCAATCTAGTGGTCATCAGGGCATTAGAGTTTTGAGACTGGGCATCAAGTGTGTAAGCCTTGATACTAAAATTGAAATAGAATGAGAAGTGAGTCTTACAATTTTTGGATGAGTTAAAGATATCCTAGGCCCTAGATCCCTAAATTAATAATTAGGGCTATGTTAAGCATGGGATATACTGAGAGGGGGGGGGTGAATCAGTATATCATATATCTTATAAAACTTTCCCTTAACCAAATTCTAATTAACCAGATATTCAAGATATGTAATAAAACTCAAATAATAAACACCACACAAGATAAAGAGAGACACCAAATATAAGTGGAAACCCAATGTGGGAAAAACCATGGAGAACAATCTCAAGTATATGAATGAGCACCAACCCAAACAATATTTGCAAGCACCAACTTGCAAGAGCACCAACCCTTTGCCGAGCACCAACCCAATAACTATTCATGAGCACCAACCCACAGGAGCACCAACCCCTTTGCCGAGCACCAACCCAACAACAATTCATGAGTACCAATCCACAAGAGCACCAACCCATAGGAGCACCAACCTTTTTGCTAAGAACCAACCCAACAACAATTCATGAGCACCAACCCATAGGAGCACCAACCCCTTTATCGAGCACCAACCCAACAATAATTCATGAGCATCAACTCATAGGAGCATCAACCCCTTTGTGTATACCACACACCTATCTCTCAATGTTTCTATCTCAACAAATGATAGTTCAATACATCTCTTTCCTCTCTCTCACCTTTGCTCTTCTAAGCTAGATATAAAAAATACAAATCATATTCATCCCTCACAATTGATCTTCTAAGCTAGATATTGCAATATCAAATCAACCTCTATCTTCCATATTACAAATGGCTTCTCAAGCCTTTATTTATAGCTTTCCAAATGACCTTTGGCCTTCCCCCTTTGTGACCCTTCAATCCTCATGGAAAATGGTACCAAACTTGTATGACCCTTCATATCCTTGCCTTTGAAAAGTCATGTGGTGACCCTTCATGAGCAAAAACGTCCTTCCCTCTTTTGTCTTTACTTTGGTGACTTTTCATATTCCTCAAAGTGTCCCTTCATGAGAAATTGCACCCTTCCTCTTTTGTCTTCACTTGGTAACTCTTGGAATTCCCCAAGATGACTCTTCATGGGAAAATGCATCACATCCTTCTTTTATCTTTATCCCATGGCTCTTTAACTTCTCCATGGGCCTTCTTTTATCTCATATGCAACCAAAAATATATTCGTTAATATTAAATAAATATTAACTCACATTAGACAAGATATATTTATTACAAACAACATCAAATGTAATGGGTCATTTATCACCAATAATGCTAGACCTTTGACATCAATGACAATATTTCCAACAATCTCCCCCTTTGTCATTGAAGGCAACCTCAATCCTAAAACTGCCATATCCTATCACCTGTACATCCTATTATCTGAAAACATACAATAACTCTCCCTTACTGTAGCAACTTATACCTATTCCATATACCTATTTTTTCACGTATACCTATTATTCTCCCCCTTTGACATCAATGGCAAAGGGCCTACCTAGAGCTAACACTTAGCTCTCCCTCAACTGATGTTGAACATCAATGGAAGGAAGTAATAGAAATTACTCCCAAATCCTCTCACAGATCTTTGAATGTGTCCTTTGATCATGCCTTTGAGAAGATATTTGACAATACATACACATTATTCTCTGTCCTTTGAGCATCTACAGCCAACTCATTTGAATCTTTTCTTCTAATCTCACAACCTTTAGCATGAAATTTTAATGTGTATCCTTGATCACATATTTGACTAACACCCAATAGATTATGCTTAAGACATGTTACATACAAAACATTCTTAGTCTTAGTTCTACCATAATCGAAACTCAAAGTACCTTTTCTAGCTATCCTGGTAGTGGTTTTATCTCCAAATCTCATTTTACCACCATTGATTTTCTTTAGAGTAATGAACTTAGTTTTATTTCATGTCATATGCCTCAAACATTTGCTATTAATTAACCATGGCTGATCTTTACCTCTTACATGCAGGGATGTCTGAACCATCATAGAATCTTCATGTTGTTTCTTCTGCCATGGACATGTCTGAACCTTATTCTTGATGAATGGAGCTTTGAAACTCTAATCCTTCTTGACTGACTCGAACATGCTTCTACAATACTAAGTTATGTGTCCAAAGTTGGTGCACTTGTAGCATACTATGGTCTCTTCATCAAATCTTGATAGAGGAGCAAAAGAGTTATGGTTTCTGCTTGACTCTACTTGAATTTTCTTCTCCTTATTTCTGAAATTGTTAGCTCTTTTTCTACATTCTAATTTCTTGTGACCATATGAATTACTATAAAGACAATAGCCATAAAAATAAGACATGTCTATATATCTCTGACCTGATTATCTTTTATAGCTTTGTTCTCTCTAGCCTTCTCTATTTGAAATGTCCTATGTATTTTTTCACTTCTCCCCTTTTTGTTTCCTCTTTTGTAAGAGCTTCAGCATAGCTCTTTTTCTTTTCAAAACTGATCCCTATCTTATCTAAATTTTATTTTTGACTTTCCAATATCTTATTCAGCATCTTAGTGCTATCCTCAAATTTTGAATCACTAACTACTTTATCATTCACTGATTTCTTAATATCTTCTTTTAAAGAGGCAATTTTAATAACATACCTTTGACATTCTTTTCTTGCTATTTCCAACTATACTGTGAGATCTTATTCATTCTTCTTGACTTCTTCGAAGTGTGTTGTTAGATCATCAATAATTTCCTTTGACTCTTTTTCATTTTTCTTGATTTGGCACTTTAATCTTCAATTCTTCTTCTAAATAGCTTCTAACTCTTCTAAGGCACAAATGAGCTCTCCTTCCATATTCACTTCAACTTCCTCCTCTTCTTCTTCTTGATCACCTTCATGTATGGCCATGAATAGAATCTCTTCTTCTTCTGAATCGCTGACTCCACTATCTTCAACTGAGCAAGGATCCTTAGAATATAGGCTCTTCTTCTCGAATCCCTTCTTAGATTTGCCTTTGAAATTATTCTTGTATGTAGGCTTTTCTTCTTCATCATCATTACTCTTATTTGGGCATCTAACTTTAAAATGTCCAATATTTCTACAATTAAAACATTTAAAAGGTAATTTTTCTTGATATTTACCTATTCCCCTTTTCAGCTTACAAATGAAAAGTGCTCCATTGTCATCTTCATCATCACTAGAACTATCACTTTATTCTTTAATCTTAGCTCTCTTTCTTTGATGTCTTTAAAGCCACTTCTCTCTTTGAGGGTTTATCTTGTTCTATCCACATCTCATATGCCGTGAGAATATCGTGAAACTCATCCATCTTTAGCTTGGCTAAATTATTCATCTCCTCGATTGCCAAAACCTTTGCATCATATCTCATTGTTAGATATCTCAAAACCTTTTGCACCACCGTTGACTCTTACAATGTTTCTCTAAGACCTTGAATCTGATTTACTATTTGATCAACTCACAAGAGATAACTTGTTATATCTTCATCTTCTTCCATCTTCAAAATTTCAAACTACCTTCTAAAAGTCTGAAGCTTAGCTTGATGAACCTTTCCATCACCTTTGTAAATATTCTCAAGTTTTACCCAAGTTTCATGAGCATATTTACATTGCATAACTTTAACAAACTTAGATTCACATAAACCACATAAAATAACATTTAAAGCTATAGCATTACATTCACTTGCCTTCTTTTCTACTGGAGTAATTGTAGATGTCTGTGGCTCTTCATATTCCTCCACCATTGCTTTCCATATGTTGAATCTAAGGGCCATCAAATAAACATTCATTCTCATGCTCCAAAAAACATAATTCATCCCATCAAACAAAGGTGCCTTATTTGTATAAAATCCTTCCTATGACCTAGCCATCGTCCTTTCTCGATCTACCTTCAAGGTGTAAAACTTTTCAAAAAGAACCTACTATGAGATTAATTGTTAAGCATGAGATATACTAAGAGGGGGGGTGAATCAGTATATTATATATCTTATAAAACATTCCCTTAACAAAATTCCACTTAATCAAACATTTAAGATATGCAATAAAGCTCAAATAATAAACACCACACAAGATAGAGAGAGACACCAGATATAATGTGGAAACCCAATGTTGGAAAAACCATGGAGAACAATCTCAAGTATATGAATGACCACCAACCCAAACAATATTTACAAGCACCAACCTATAGGAGCACCAACCCCTTTGTTAAGCACCAACCTAGCAACTATTCATGAAAACCAACCCACAGGAGCACTAACCCCTTTGCTGAGCACCAACCCAACAACAATTCGTGAGCACCAACCGATAAAAGCACCAACCCCTTTACTGAGCACCAACCCATAGGAGCACCAACCCCTTTACCAAGCACCAGCCTAGCAACAATTCATGAGTACCAAACCATAGGAGCACCAACCCCTTTGTGTATACCACACACCTATCTCTCAATGTTTCTATCTCAACAAATGATAGTTCAATACAACATCTCTTTCCTCTCTCTCACCTTTGGTCTTCTAATCTAGATATAACAAATACAAATCATATTCATCCCTCATAATTGGTCTTCTAAGCTAGATATTACAATATCAAATCAACCTCTATCTTTCATATTACAAATGGCTTCTCAAGCCTTTATTTATAGCTTTCCAAATGACCTTTGGCCTTCCCCCTTTGTGACCCTTCAATCCTCATTTAAAATAGTGCCAAAATTGTATGACCCTTCATATCCTTGCCTTTGAAAAGTCATGTGGTGACCCTTCATGAGCAAAAACGTCCTTCCCTCTTTTGTCTTTACTTTGGTGACTTTTCATATTTTTCAAAGTTTCTCTTCATGAGAAATTGTGCCCTACCTCTTTTGTCTTCACTTGGTAACTCTTGGAATTCCCCAAGATGACTCTTCATGGGATAATGCGTCCCATCCTTCTTTTGTCTTTATCCCGTGGCTCTTTGACTTCTCCATGGGCCCTTATTTTGTCTCATATGCAACCAAAAATATATTTATTAATAGTAAATAAATATTAACTCACATTAGCTAAGATATATTTATTACAAACAACATTAAATGCAATGGGGCCTTTATCACCAATAATGCTAAAACTTTGACATTAATGACAATAATTCCAACAATCTCCCCCTTTATCATTGATGGCAACCTCAATCCTAAAATTGCCATATCCTGTCACCTACACATCCTGTCATTTGAAAACATACAATAACTCCCCCTTACTATAACAACTTGTACCTATTCCCTATACCTATTTCTACACCTATACTTGTTATTCTCCCCCTTTGACATCAATGGTAAAGGGCTTACCTAGAGCTAACACTTAGCTCTCCCTCAACTGATTCTAAACATCAATGGCAAGAAGTAATACAAATTTCTCCCAACTCCTCTCACAGATCTTTGAATGTGTCCTTTGATTGTGCCTTTGAGAAGATATCTGACAATACATACACATTGTTCTCTATCCTTTGAGCATCTACAATCAACTCATTTGAATCTTTTATTCTAATCTCACAACCTTGAGCATGAAACTTTAATGTGTATCCTTGATCACATATTTGACTAACGCTCAATAGATTATGCTTAAGACCTTTTACATACAAAACATTCTTAGTCTTAGTTCTACCATAATCCAAACTCAAAGTACCTTTTCCAGCTATCCTGGTAGTGGTTTTATCTCTGAATCTCATTATACCACCATTGATTTTCTTTATAGTAATGAACTTACTTTTATCTCCTGTCATATGCCTTGAACATCTGCTGTCAATTAACCATGGCTGATCTTTACCTCTTACATGCAGGGCTATCTGAACCATCATAGAATCTTCAAGTTGTTTCTTTTGCCATTAACATGTTTGAACCTTCTTCTTGATGAATGGAGCTTTGAAAATCTAATCCTTCTTGACTAACTCAAACATGATTCTACAATACCAAGCTATGTGTCCAAAGTTGTTGCACTTGTAGCATACTATGGTCTCTTCATCAAAGCTTGATAGAGGAGCAAAAGAGTTGTGGCTTCTGCTTGACTCTACTTGACTTTCCTTCTCCTTATTCCTGAAATTGTTAGCTCTTTTTTTACATTCTAATTTCTTGTGACCATATTGATTACAATAAAAACAATAGCCATAAAAATAAGACCTGTTTGTATATCACTGACCCGATTGTCTTTTGTAGCTTTGTTCTCTCCAGCCTTCTCTATTTGAAATGTCCTATGTATTTTTTCACTTCTCCCCTTTTTGTTTTCTCCTTTGTACGAGCTTCAACATAGCTCTTTTTCTTCTCAAAACTGATCCCTGTCTTATCTAAATTTTATTTTGGACTTTCTAATATCTTATTCAACATGTTAGTGCTATCTTCAAATTTTGAATCACTAACTAATTTATCATTGACTACTTTCTCAATATCTTCTTTTAAAGAGGCAATTTTAATAACATACCTTTAGCATTCTTTTCTTTCTATTTCCAACTATGCTGTGGGATCTTCTTCATTCTTCTTGACTTCTTCCAAGTGTGTTGTTTGATCATCAATAATTTTCTTTGATTCCTTTTCATTTTTCTCAATCTGGCACTTTAATCTTTAATTCTTCTTCTGAACAGCTTGTAATTTTTTAAGGCACAAATGAGAACTCCTTCCATATTCAATTTAGCTTCCTCCTCTTCTTCTTCTTGATCACCTTCATGTACAGCCATGAATAAAATCTCTTCTTCTTCTGAATCGTTGACTCCACTATCTTCAATTGAGCTAGGATCCTTAGAATACAGGCTCTTCTTCTCGAATCCCTTCTTAGATTTGCCTTTAAAATTCTTCTTGTATGTAGGCTTTTCTTCTTCACATCATTACGCTTATTTGGGCATCTAGCTAAAAAATGTCCAATCTTTCCACAATTAAAACATTTAAAAAGTAATTTTCCTTGATATTTACCTATTCCCCTTTTCGGCTTGCAAATGAAAAGTGCTCCATTGTCATATTCATCATCACTAGAACTATCACTTGATTCTTGATTCTTAGCTTTCTCTTTCTTTGATATCTTGAAAGCTTCTTCTCTCTTTGAGGGTTTATCTTGTTTTTTCCACATCTCATATGCCGTGAGAATACCACGAATCTCATCCATCTTTAGCTTGGCTAGATTCTTCATCTCCTTGATTGCTAAAACTTTTTCATCATATCTCATTAGTAGAGATGTCAAAACCTTTTGCACCATCGTTGACTCTTCCAATGTTTCTCTAAGACCTTGAATCTAATTTACTATCTGATCAACTCGCAAGAGATAACTTGCTATATCTTCATCTTCTTCCATCGTCAAACTTTCAAACTGCCTTCTAAAAGTTTGAAGTTTAGATTACTGAACCTTTCCATCACCTTTGTAAATATTCTCAAGTTTTACCCAAGTTTCATGAGCATATTTACATTACATAACTTTAACAAATTTAGATTCACATAAACCACATAAAATAGCATTTAAATCTTTAGCATGACATTCACTTGCCTTCCTTTCTACTGGAGTAATTGTAGATGTCTGTGGCTCTTCATATTCCTCCACCACTGCTTTCCATATGTTGAATCCAAGGGCCATCAAATAAACCTTCATTCTCATGCTCCAAAAAGTATAATTCATCCCATCAAACAAAGGTGCCTTATCTGTATAAAATCCTTCTTGTGACCCAGCCATCATGCTTTCCCGATCTACCTTCAAGCTGTAAAACTTTTTAAAATGCACATGCTATGATACCAATTGTTAAGCATGGGATATACTGAGGGGTGGGGTGAATCAATATATCATATATCTTATAAAAATTTTCCTTAACCAAATTCAACTTATTTAAACATTCAAGATATGTAATAAAACTCAAACAATAAACACCACACAAGATAGAGAGAGACACCAGATATAACATGGAAACTTAATGTGGAAAAAACCATGGAGAACAATATCAAGTATATGAATGAGCACCAACCCAAATAATATTTTCAAGCACCAACCTATAGGAGCACCAACCCCTTTGTTAAGCACCAACCCAGCAACTATTCATGAGCACCAACCCATAGGAGCACCAACCCATTTACCGAGCACCAACCCACAGGGGCACCAACCCCTTTGCTGAGCATCAACCTAACAACAATTTGTGAGCACCAACCCATAGGAGCACCAACCCCTTTGCATATACCACACACCTATCTCTCAATGTTACTATCTCAAAAAATGATAGTTCAATACAACATCTCTTTCTTCTCTCACCTTTGCTCTTCTAATCTAGATATAAAAAATACAAATCATATTCATCCCTCATAGATTATTTTCTAAGCTAGATATTACAATATCAAATCAGCCTCTATCTTTCATATTACAAATGGCTTCTCAAGCCTTTATTTATAGCTTTCCAAATGACCTTTGGCCTTCCCCCTTTGTGACCCTTCAATCCTCATGGAAAATGGTGCCAAACTTGTATGACCCTTCATATCCTTGCCTTTGAAAAGTCATGTGGTGACCCTTCATGAGCAAAAATGTCCTTCCCTCTTTTGTCTTTACTTTGGTGACTTTTCATATTCCTCAGAGTGTCCCTTGATGAGAAATTGTGCCCTTCCTCTTTTGTCTTCACTTGATAACTCTTGGAGTTCCCCAAGATGACTCTTCATGGGAAAATGCATCCCATCCTTCTTTTGTCTTTATCCTATGGCTCTTTGACTTCTCCATGGGCCCTTCTTTTGTCTCATATGCAACTAAAAATATATTCATTAATATTAAATAAATATTAACTCACATTATCCAAGATATATTTATTACAAACAACATTAAATACAATGGGGCTTTAATCACCAATAATGCTAGACCTTTGACATCAATGACAATATTTCCAACAATCTCCCCCTTTGTCATTGATGGCAACCTCAATCTTGAAACTGCCATATCCTATCACCTGCACATCTTGTCATCTGAAAATATACAATAACTCGACCTTACTATAACAACATGTACCTATTTCCTGTACCTATTTCTTCACCTATATCTATTATTCTCCCCCTTTGACATCAATGGCAAAGGGCCTACCTAGATCTAACACTTAGCTCTCCCTCAACTGATGCTGAACATCAATGGTAGGATGTAATAGAAATTACTGCCAACTCCTCTCATAGATCTTTGAATGTGTCCTTTGATCGTGCCTTTGAGAAGATATCTGACAATATATACACATTGTTCTCTATCCTTTGAGCATTTGTAATCAACTCATTTGAGTCTTTTCTTCTAATCTCACAACCTTCAGCATGAAACTTTAATGTGTAACCTTGATCACATATTTGACTAACACTCAATAAATTATGCTTAAGACCTTTTACATACAAAACATTTTTAGTCTTAGTTCTACCATAATCCAAACTCAAAGTACCTTTTCTGGCTATCCTGGCAGTGGTTTTATCTCTAATTCTCACTATAACACCATTGATTTTCTTTAGAGTAATGAACTTACTTTTATCTCCTATCATATGCCTCGAACATCCACTATCAATTAACCATGGCTGATCTTTACCTCTTACATGTAGCACTGTCTAAACCATCATAGAATCTTTAGGTTGTTTCTTCTACCATGAACATGTCTGAACCTTCTTCTTGATGAATGGAGCTTTGAAACTCTGATCCTTCTTGACTGAATTGAACATGCTTCTACAATACCAAGCTATGTGTCCAAAGTTTTTTCACTTGTAGCATACTATGGTCTCTTCATCAAAGCTTGATAGAGGAGCAAAAGAGTTATGGCTTTTGCTTGATTCTACTTGACTTTCTTTCTCCTTATTTCTAAAATTGTTAGCTCTTTTTCTACATTCTAATTTCTTGTGACCATATCCATTACTATAAAAACAATAGCCATAAAAATAAGACTTGTTTATATATCTCTGACTTGATTGTCTTTTATAGCTTTGTTCTCTTCGGCCTTCTCTATTTGAAATGTCCTCTGTGTTTTTCACTTCTCCCCTTTTTGTTTCCTCTTTTGTAAGAACTTCAACATAGCTCTTTTTATTTTCAAAACAAATCCCTATCTTATCTAATTTTTTTTTGACTTTTCAATATCTTATTCAACATGTTAGTGCTATCCTCAAATTTTGAATCACTAACTACTTTATCATTGACAACTTTCTCAATATCTTCTTTTAAAGAGGCAATTTAAATAACATACCTTTGACATTCTTTTCTTGCTATTTCCAACTGTGTTGTGAGATTTTCTTCATTCTTCTTGACTTCTTCCAAGTGTGTTGTTAGATCATCAATAATTTCCTTTGACTCCTTTTCATTTTTCTCGATCTGGCACTTTAATCTTCAATTCTTCTTCTGAACAACTTCTAACTCTTCTAAGGCACAAATGAGCTCTCCTTCCATATTCACTTCAGCTTCCTCCTCCTCTTCTTCTTCATCACCTTCATGTATGACCATGAATATAATCTCTTCTTCTTCTAAATTTCTGACTCCACTGTCTTCAATTGAGCTAGGATCCTTAGTACAGGCTCTTCTTCTCGAATCCCTTCTTAGATTTGCCTTTGAAATTCTTCTTGTATGTAGGCTTTTCTTCTTCTTCTTCATCACCCTTTTTTGGGCATGTAGCTAAAAAATGTCCAATCTTTCCACAATTAAAACATTTAAAATATATTTTTTATTGATATTTACCTATTCCCCTTTTTGGCTTGCAAATGAAGAGTGCTTCATTGTCATCTTCATCATCACTAGAACTATCACTTGATTCTTAAATCTTAGCTTTATCTTTCTTTGATGTATTGAAAGATGCTTCTCTCTTTGAGGGTTTATCTTGTTTTGTCTACATCTCATATGCCATGAGAATACCATGAATCTCATCCATCTTTAACTTGGCTAAATTCTTTATCTCCTTGATTGCTGAAACCTTTGCATCATATCTCATTGGTAGAGATCTCAAAACCTTTTGCACCACCGTTGACTCTTCCAATGTTTCTACAAGACCTTGAATCTGATTTATTATCTGATCAACTTGCAAGAGATAACTTGCTATATTTTCATCTTCTTCCATCTTCAAACTTTCAAACTACCTTCTAAAAGTTTAAAGCTTAGCTTGCTGAACCTTTCCATCACCTTTGTAAATATTCTCAAATTTTACCCAAGTTTCATGAGCAGATTTACATTGCATAACTTTAACAAATTAATATTCACATAAACCACATAAAATAGCATTTAAATCTTTAGCATTACATTCACTTACCTTCTTTTCTATTGGAGTAATTGTAAATGTCTATGGCTCTTCATATTCCTCCACCACTGCTTTCCATATGTCAAATCCAAGGGCCATAAAATAAACCTTCATTCTCATGCTCCAAAAAGCATAATTCATCCCATCAAACAAAGGTTCCTTATTTGTATAAAATCCTTCCTATGGCCCAACCATCATGCTTTCTTGATCTACCTTCAAGCTGTAAAACTTTTCAAAAGGAACCTACTCTGATACCAATTGTTAAGCATAGAATATACTTAGAGGGAGGTGGTGAATCAGTATATCATATATCTTATAAAACTTTCCCTTTACCAAATTCCACTTAATCAAACATTCAAGATATGCAGTAAAACTCAAATAATAAACACCACACAAGATAGAGAGAGACACCAGATATAACGTGGAAACCTAATGTGAAAAAATCCATGGAGAACAATCTCAAGTATATGAATGAGCACCAACCCAAACAATATTCACAAGCACCAACTTGCAGGAGCACCAACCCCTTTGCTAAGCACCAACCCAATTACTATTCATGAGCACCAACCAATAGGAGCACCAACCCCTTTTCTGAGCACCAACCCAGCAACAATTCATGAGCACCAACCCATAGAAGCACTAACCCCTTTGCCGAGCACTAACCCAGAAACAATTGATGAGCATCAACCCCTTTGTCAAGCACCAACCCAACAACAATTCATGAGCACCAACCTGCAAGAGCACTAACTCCTTTGTTTATACTACACACCTATCTCTCAATGTTGTTATCTCCACAAATGATAGCTCAATACAACATCTCTTTCCTCTCTCTCACCTTTGCTCTTCTAAGCTAGATATAAAAAATACAAATCATATTCATCCCTCATAATTGCTCTTCTAAGCTAGATATTACAATATCAAATCAACCTCTATCTTCCATATTAAAAATGGCTTCTTAAGCCTTTATTTATAGCTTTCCAAATGACCTTTGGCCTTTTCCCTTTGTGACCCTTCAATCCTCATGGAAAATGGTGCCAAACTTGTATGACCCTTCATATCCTTGCCTTTGAAAAGTCATGTGGTGAACCTTCATGAGCAAAAACATCCTTCCCTCTTTTGTCTTTACTTTGGTGACTTTTTGTATTCCTCAAAGTTTCTCTTCATGAGAAATTACACCCTTCCTCTTTTGTCTTCACTTGGTAACTCTTGGAATTCCATAAGATGACTCTTCATGGGAAAATGCATCCCATCCTTCTTTTGTCTTTATCCCTTGGCTCTTTGACTTCTCCATGGGCCCTTCTTTTGTCTCATATGCAACCAAAAATATATTTATTAATATTAAATAAATATTAACTCACATTATCTAGGATATATTTATTAGAAACAACATTAAATGCAATGGGGCCTTTATCACCAACAATGCTAGACCTTTGACATCAATGAAAATATTTCCAATAGGTTAGTTTTGACCAACTATGTAGGTAAGCATCTACCAATTTTAAGCAAAGTCTTTAGTTGTGCACACTAGAGGAAACTGAAAAAGAACTGGGATTTACCAAGAAGAAGGTTTCAGAGGTAGAGATATTTTGTATGGAGTTTAGAGCTACCAAAATGGAGCATGCATGCTTACTAGTGTAAGTCACCAGGGTGCATAGGCCCTCTCTTTTGAACATGGATATAATAAGGTTGTAAAATAACATTGGATACAAGTACTACCAGGAACTGGAAGTGAAGAAACAATCTATGGATGGATCATCCAATTTGACTCCACCTTCTAGTACAGTCCCTCCAATGACTACTAGTTCAACCATGTAGGCCCTAACATCCAGTAAACCTTAGTTTTCTTTAGTTATTTTTATATGCATTTTTTATGTAAATTAGCAATATAACTAAGACATGTCATATTTTATTGAACAATATTGTAAACATGTACACATTACATGATTTTATAAGAATGACTTTTATTTAAAAGATAATTTTGACTAGTTTAATTTACAAGCAAAATTTAAATCAATTAGAAATCCCATTTTAATTATCATTAGAATGTACTTTTAGAGTTTTACATGGATTTTGAATATGAGGCAAACCCTCCTCAAATCTATTTATATTTTAGTCCTCTCATTTTCAATGACAGAGGAGGTTGATTGGAAATTTTATAAATATAGGAATAAATCTTTTTAATTATCACACAACTGTATTGATGTCTCAATTGTTTGTAATTAGTTGTGTTTATCTTCTTGGTTGGTTGATTCAATAGTTCAAAGTGTGTAAAAACTACAAATAATTCCTTATTATTACTGGTGTATGGTGATATAAGATGTGCAATAGCTATTGGATGATTAGTATATATCATTGATTTTATGCAATTAGGTTAACTATTTCATTTTTTTTAGTGTGTAAAAGTGTCTCCTATTGATATAGTTTCCTATGAGTGAGTAATCACTGCCTTAGATTTCTCTTTGATCTAAGCTATAATATTATGAAAAATCATGTGAAACAACTCTAAACATGATCAAACTTTAGTTTAGGTATCAGAATATACTAAATCATCTTTTTCTTTGACTCCTTAACTATGTTTGCATGTGTTTGTGTAATAGTTGTTAGCTACAAGTATTAGTTTTAGACACTTGTCCATAAAGAGACCAGCCTAGAAGTAATCCCACTTTAGATCATAGAACCTTATTTCTTGATCTACCTTTTACCATTTTTGGAGTTTTTTTGAGATCTACCCACTTTAGAATAAAATACATCCATATAACTTAACTAAGTTTTAACTTTCTTCTAGGTTTCATTCATCCATTCACACCTAGTTAACAACTTGCATGCTCATCTTATTATTCCACCACTTGATTATTCAATCCATACCTGAAAATCATGCCTTAGAGTGGATTTTATCTTGAATAATATCCTAAAATTTTATATTATACCTTGTTTTATTATATGGTGTGCATAAAAACCACATCAATATTCTAGATGAAATCTTATTGAAGCTGCAACCAATGATTTATCTCATGTCTACATTACTAGTGCTTGAAAGTGATGAGAGTATATTTTAAGATGTTCATCCAATATTTAGTTTCTACACCTTGCATAGTCCATACATGCACACACTTATGAACATGAATTTATAATAATTGTGCTTCCTATAAAAAATGACATTGCTCCCTAATAGTAGTTGGTATTTGGAATCAAGCATGTAGTAGTTCGTAGGCCTCATCCCATGGTAACTATTTTATCTTGTGGATTGCTCACCAAGTCGTAGTATATAATTTTAGTATATAATTGAGTTTACTAACTCTTTGATATTTGTTTGTCAAATGATTTTCAAGCCCTAAAATAAATTAATTCAAGTCATTAATTGTAAAGTATTTCAACAATTGACATTCAATGGCAAATACCATGTGCATTGGGCATACCTCACGATATCCCCTTGAATAATTCAACATGTTGGTATCTAAGTCACCACCAAATAAGAATGTAGTATCCTAGGGTAAAATACCTTCCTTCATTGGCTCTGTGTAGTCCATATTTTTCACACTTGATTTATACAAAAAATCCACTTTAGACCTAGTTGGTGATCACATAGAAGGTATCAAGTATTTTTCCATTTTAGACTAAAAAATTAGTGCCTTTGTGATCATGTGTCTATAGACAAATTGTTCAATTATTTATTACTGATGTTGAGGCTATGCTCTTGGTTGATAAAATTTATATTCTATATTTCACAAGGCATTAAGATTATATCCTATACTCACTTAAACCAACCTATTATCCCCATACACATATGGTGAATCTACCTCCTTAAGTATGATGTATGGATTTTACCTACTTTATTCAAGGTTATAATGATGATTTTATACCCTTGGTGTACTTTCAAATGTTTTCACACTATGTTCATAGTCATCTGACTATCATAGGCCCATGTCTTACTGATTAACACAAGATAGTGTGTTTCAAAAGTATTCATGTCAATCACTTTAAAGTCTCCTCACAAACTTATGTCAAACACTTTGATTTCTACATCTTCTAGTCAACCAATAGGCTCTAACCTATCATATTCTATGAGGCTTAGTGTGATTGGGTTATATCTGAGTGATGGCTATCCAAAATTTTTGAGGTAAACTAATGAATTATATTCATTATGATTCCAAAATCAAATTCAACATTAGTTACTTCATATCTTACCATCTCAATATCCATATGGGAATCAACATCCCAAGGGTACTTGGTTTTTATGTACCAAATGACCTTATCAGTATGATGTTGATCTCAATATGTGCACTCCATTAAATTATGTAAGATATTTGTAATATTATATGAGATATATTAATTTTTTAGAGTTATCATAAGTTTTTAAATGTTATTCAAGTCAAACACTACTCCCTTTTTTCTCATTATGCAGATAATCTACCCATAAATATAAGCATTGATGGTTGTGACATCACCCTTAGAAGTAGTATGTTTTTATGTGTTTTGAATAACTTGGGTTTATTGGTACATAAAACCTTTTCCCTTGTAGGGTTAGGTTACCTATCCTATTTAACCTTCCTAATTATTTGATGTTATGGCATTTCTAAAAGAGGCAATCTTATCTTTTCTTGTTGTTGCCTTGTAATTGCTTATATGAATGCATTTTATTTAGGGTGTGAATTATCATGTTTGTACTGCACAAAAGTTTCTATTTCCTCAAATTCTCCAAGAATAAAAAATATTTAGTATGGTGTTGTACTAAATATCTATAATAGACACGATACATCTGCCTCTGAGGATTAATTAAGCAATTTCATGTGAAGTGATTATATTCACCACACAAAAAAATTTAATTAGCTTATGATATTTTTGGTTGTTATTATTGAGACCTCCATGGTATCCACCATGATATAATCCTCTATTTTATTTGAATTCCTAACCTTGAAACTATATCCTATAAAATTCCCCCTTATTGTTGTTATTGAGGATTTTATATGCCATGCTCTTACTTAGGAGATGATGAAGCCCAATTTGATTAATGTGGCTAAGGAATCATAATATTCAATAATGACTAAAATTGATATTTTGGATATTATTAAATCTATCAAACCAAACCCTTGGGTTGAACTATGTTGATGAAGTCATCCACCCAGGATTGCATTATGTCTCACTAGCCATTTCTACATTCGAGCCTAGAATTCCCAACTTCTTAGTAAGTATATATTATGCTATGACTATGAATACATTCCTAGTGATGTATTATTTTAGTTCTTGTAGGGAACAAAAAATCTTCTCATAATGATTTTTTGACTTACAAAAATTTCAATACATGCTCTATGGTTTTATAATGTACTACTATAATAGGTGACATTTTGATGTCACATGTCATGCTACTATACATATGTTGCAAAAATATATTTTAACTTTAGGAAAATCATTTTCATTATTCAATTTTTTACCATACTCCATACACCATAGGCCTATATTGAGTTTATTTATTTCATGAATCTCACCCATATTCCTGATAAAATCATATATTTTTATCTCAAATTTAGAACCAATTGATGGAGCATCTCCATAATACTCAATCTACTATACTTGTAGTGCAACTGATCATGCAACAAACTTAGTCAAAAAATGTGACTATGCAATGGAAACCTAATCTTTTATCATAGTCCCTCCATAAAATAGGTATCAATTTTTTTATTTCTAAATTAAAATCAACTTTGTTCATTACATCTAAGAATTTGTGATTGTAATCACATACTGATTCTTCACTTCACTGTCAAATCTATTTAAGATCCTAGATGGTCTAGCATGAGAATTTTTTCATATTGAATTATGAAACTAACTAGTAATTAACCTTCTTAATAATTAGGTAATTAACATACCTTTTATAAATTAATTCCATAAATCATCATGTAAAATCTTTTATGAGCTCACACTTTTCCACGTCCTCAGTGGTCAATCTCTTAACCTACCATTTCATATCATAGGTTAAAAAATATTATTCAAGGTAAAAATACCCATCATATAGGGTAAAAGAAATAAATATTCCTACATTGAATTCCATGCTTGGCACACTTGTAACTACTACTAATGGCTTTTATTACCTAGTTTTTATGGGTCTCGTAAAACTAGTTGTGAAATAGAACCTAGTCTCTTCTAACATCTTGTCTATTATTTTATTAGTTTCTATGCTAAGTTTACCAAAATATTATATATAAAAATCAAATTAATTTCCTCCTTTCCCAACCTCTACACTTTTTTCTCATTGCTAAAGATAAAATGGTATCGAGGCATGCTTACTTATGAGAGGAATGATTTGTGTCTTCAACTTCTTCTATCTACTATCTTAAACCTACGATAATCTTATTTAGGATTAAATATTAAAAATAATATTATTTACTAGGTATAAATAATATCCTTCCATGTAATTTTGATCTACCACTATCTTTTAACTAATCTACTTTCTTCTTTATCCTATCTATGTTCCATATCCTCTCTATCTTGATTTATGTCTTCTTTTTTGGTCCCTTCCATTCCTTGCTCTACATAATATCCAATTTTTCCAATTTATTCAACTTGTGTATCCTCTCTTTGGGATCCACTTTATTCTACATTCTCTATTTTACTCCTATTCCTATTCATAATTATATTTTGGTTATCCTATTTATTCCACCTTTTTTGTTGTTATGTCTCTCTTTGCAATCCTATAATTTTATTCTCATTATGTTTCTGTACATCCTCCATATTTTGGGGTTAGGTTCAAGTTCCTTTGCTCATATCTTCATCATTCACTCTTACATCATGTGCACCCTAATAATTCCCAAAGTGACTAATCCATGTTGGTATGGGTAGGCACCATGGCCTTCTCAATAACATATTTATAAAAGTAGGTAGTCACTGGAGAAATTTTCCTAAAATCCCTCTCAAATGGATCTTATGCAACCTTAGAATATAGATACTTTCACAATTTTTTTATTATATATCCATTAAGAGTAATTTTTTTTCTAGTGATCTATCACATGAGTTGGGTTAGTGTCTAATATTCACATGTTTTCTAGTCTTTGTTTTGTTCAAACTAGAAATTTTGTCCTTCTCAATTGGAAACAATATATTCCAATCTTGATAACCATGTATATAATAGTCTAGGAACTTCAAACCTAAAAAAACATATATTTCACCATAAATGTTCTCATGAATAACTTCTTGTAAAAAAGACCTATCCTTATTGATTACTCCTTTATGAAATTATGGATTCATTCATTAGGACATCTCTCTAAATCTCATTATCTTGGTAACTATCAAACCATGATTTAAAATCCATGCTCATTTCACCATTGTTAGCAAAGGTTCTTTAAAAAATCCCATAAAAACATGCTAATACAGGGATAAAAGTGTAAGGTATGATAGGAATATACAATAGATAATAACTTAGACTGAAGGTAGCCACTATTAGTTAAATTTGATATATTTCTATATGAAACACAAATTCAATGGTAACAAAACATTTACTATAATATACATGATTAAAATATTTAGACAAACATAACATTCATTGCACATAAAATAATCATAAAATATATTTGAGAGAAACCATTTCATAACTTCACATTAATCTCTATCACATCATAACTCTTTTACAATACAACTGAGTTCTATATATATAACTTTTATAAGGCATTGTTACTTCATATTCTATCCTTTTACTAAAAATAAAAGAAACACTCTTCACATTATTTCAAGTGTTGAATTCATATAAAACTAGATACAAAATTAAAATAGTGTGAGTTACACTTTATCAATTTTATTCTATGATTTTGTAGCCATGTTTACTACCAACAAACACTCTTGAATCATTTTCAGCTACTTGATTGAATCATATTTCCCATTCTTCAATCTTATAATTTGATGATTTTTAGTACTTATGTTAATACTTCAAAACTATTAAATGTGATAGGAATCAATTATTTTTGTTTTTAGCTTAGGTGATGTTGATTATTCATATCATTTTTTCTTTTTATTTTTGATTACATGATAAAATAATGTTGTTATCGGTGTTTGAATTCTTGAAGTACGTTTTGGCCTTTTTGGAAATCTTTAGAAAATTGGCCATATTCATGGTATTGGTTGGATTTTAAAGTTAGTCATAATTTAAATATTGAAAGTTGGATGATCTTTATAAATTTAGCTTAATGGATTCAAGGATAACTTTCTCCAAATCTACTTCCACACATATTTGAGCACATACAAAATTAATTTTTGGTTCAAATTTATCAGTGAATCAGCCTAAAGTGATACTAATGGTAGCCAAATATTTGTAATCCTAAAATATAAGAGTGAGAAGGGGAATTTTAAACCAAATAATAAATCCTTTGTGAATATCTTCATCTAGGTTAAAATCCATGAACAAATGGTTTAAAATAACCTTACACCCATAAAATATGGGCCACTTCTAAAAGTCAAATATTTATCCTCTTTTAGATCAAAGAAGGAATAAAATCTTATTCCACATATCTAATTAATTTTTCCATTTAATAAGGATTTCCAATAGATATCAATCCAATCATCCATGGTTTTGGGTCTTGGCCAAAGGATGATAAACATCCTAACCAAGATTTTATCAAAATAATCCAAAGAATTTTTACTTGGATAATCATGGCTGAAGATAAATTTGTACACCATATTCAACTTGTTCAAAAAATGAGAATGAGGAGGTTTAGAATTGGTATGACTAGTAATAATTGTTTTTAAACTTTTAAAATCATGCATTTCAACATTAAAATGATAAGGGATACCTTTTGGGAGAAGGCATGAGGATAGATATAGAATAAACTCTAATCTAATAATAGATGATCCTATAACATCATCAATGGTCATTTCCATAACTACTATGTGTGTTCTATTTTTTCTGTCATGCCCTAAATTTTGTTCATGCCCTAAACATTATTTTGCCATCCACTAATTTTTTTCTCCAAATTTTCAATAGGGTCCTAATTTGAAATCAATTGTCTATAAATACACAAGCATTATTTTATTTGACACAAATATTGAAATAATGATTATATAAACATATAAATATTAAATATAGATATAATATGCATTCATAGAGAATTATTAATACTCACATACATTTTGGAGAGATCAAGAAATTATGAGAGCATTTATCATTGTTTTAAGGTAATATTTCTCATGGAGCACTTTTGACTTATGACATATATTTTTGTACATTTTTTATTTTATTTTCATTAATGTAATTTTATTATTCTTGTACATATTTTTATCAATTGATTTACATCATTTAGGGACTTGGTAATTATAGAATGTTTATTGTGCCATGCTAACCATCAATGCAAACCCCTAAAGCTGATTTTTTTCCCCTTAATTTTTTGATATTGTAGTCATCCTAAGGTAAGGAGAATAAATTATGTTTTATAGGTTATAGTTTTAGAAACATGTATATCATAATGATGAAAAATGAAATTAGGATTAGATGAGTACAATTGTCAAATTGTTTTAGACATTTCATGTCTCCTAACAAAAACACCCCAATGATTTATACATCCACTTTAAGCATCAAAACTATTCATACATATAAATTTAATTAGATCTAAATTTGCGTGTGAGGTTCATGTCACTCTAGGTGAGCACTTCCAAGATTAGATTTAAATAACTATCACAAATTCATGCATTACTAAATGTTAAATATTGAAACCCAATGTGAATTTATTACTCGTGCATTTATAATAATTAATTAGTTTTTTTTGGTCATATTTATTGTACATATACTTGTTTGACATCCATAATAAGTTTTTTACATTCAATTGTGTTGAAAACACTTCTAGTGAACTAAATCTCTCATATGCTCCTTTGAAGCTTCAACATTTGGTGAATCTACATATTCCCTAGGATTAAATATTTCCCATATTATATAATATTTTAAATTATATATTTTCTAGGGTTAATTTCATTATATACTCCTAAAACTAATAATCCTAACTTCATTTCTCTTAATTTCTTGATCATAATCCCTAGGTTATTTTTTGAATAATTATTCTAACCCTAGAATGCTTGAACATTGCATATATTTCATATGTGATTTAATTTTATGCTATATAATTTGATTCAATATGATTTTTTTATAAGGTAAAATAATTAGGTTTTATAAGGACCTACAACCTGAGTTTATATAGAATTAAAATAAAATGAAGTAATCCCCAAGGGTTGAGAAAGATAGTATGATAGTAAAAAAAACAACTAGCTGAAAACTAGTATAGAAGACAAAATAGATAAAATAAAAGAAAGAAATTACTCGAGGAAGGTATTTCCTCTATGACTACCTTACTATAATCATTTTCCTTCACCTTCTCCATCAACATGTTCTTGATTATCTTTGTATGGCATCCTTTGGCATAATCATTCTTGTCTTCTTTTTAGGTCGATCCTTCTTTGATGACTTCTTGAGGGGGTTCACACTAAGGGGTTTGAAGGAGGGTTTTGAAGTGTGGAACTCTTCCAACCAAACATCCTATTTTTAGGTAGGAACCTTAGCCTTGTTATGATGTGAAAAGGTTTGCATCATTTTGGTGGCTTCCCTAATTATGGAGTTCCACTCCTTCATCATACTAGCTAGACCAAGTCTAGCTTCATAAAGTTTTGCTATTAAAACCCTCTAGCTATCTTTTATTCTTATTGATTGCCTTAGATAAGGGATCAATTCATTTTTTATAAGATCTTACAACATTACCTTCCTCAAAAATAATTTGTTTTGGTTTATTTATTGTAAGCTGAAGAGGGAGTTCCCCTATGGTGCTCTTAGAAAAGGGGCTTGTAGCAAAAGGGATAGGCAAAGGATTTTGAGATTCTATTGTTGGGTCTTCCTTGAGGGAGTTATCCTTCATAGAAGACCCTCCCAATGGGACCTATTTCCTACGTAAGCTCTCTCCATGTTTGACAAGCAAGAAAATAAGGACTTGATGGATGATAACATTCACTTCATTGATTTGAAAAGTGAGAGATATGATTTCAAGAGACTTTATAAAGTAGTAGGGTAGTTTGATTTTAAAACCTTGAAAATGGTTAAGAAGAAGGAAGTGATGTGAGAAGATAAGGGTAAATTTACCTTCTAAAATAAGGTATTTCATGACTTTTAGGCACACCTCCAACTAGTACCTTGGTAGGTCCATTCATGGGAAGTCATTATTATCAATTTTTAAAGTCTAATTTGTCTTGAAGAACCTTTACATCAGCTCCATTTTATTTTATTGGTCTTTAAAATCTTTAGACCCCTCATAGGACATTTTACTTACCTCACTGATCAATTCCTTAGTAATAATGATTTTAATACCTCTTATCTCCACATTTATTTTGTTCCATACTATCGTGAAATCATTTATAAGGTTTGTATCATATATATATACACACACACACACACACACACACCATCAAGATAACCTTATGCAAATTCCACCATACCTTTTTACTAGCTCAAAACTTTGAGCATTAAGTTAGCCCAACCCTATCTCTATATGTAATAAAAAACATACTAGATCTATAGATCAATCCTAGCTCAGATAAGATAGATCCTACTTACATTTTTTATTGGGGATACATTGTATAATCAAGGTCATGACCAATATGGATCTACTAAACTTATCCAAGGGATATATTATGATAATAATATCACTAGGGAGGGTTCCAAAGCCTCCAATCAAGAAAAAATATGCAATAACCCTAACTAGGTCTTATGTTTTCATATTCACTAAACTAATAACAAGTAAATCAAAATCTAATCTAGTGATCACCAAAAATCATGGCACAAAGTGGGGGGGGGAGAGTAATAAAAACTAAAAGTAAACATGCATATAATACATATACTCACTTAAATGTATATATAATATTAATGCATGGAAGAGAAGTGTAAATGCATTTTTATCTATTCTTACAAAGGAGGAATAAAGTTAGGAATACTTACCTTTGAAGATGAACCCATCAAGCCTCAATATCTCCCTTGGCTAAGGTGTTTTATAATAAGTTTTTGTGGTATGTAAAGATACTAAGGATAAATCATATCTAGGATACACAACCTATTAATGCATCCAAAAGACTTATCCACAAGACAAGATCCATATATATACAAAAAGTATGAAACCCTAAGATTACTCCTCAAGTAGAATGCTAGATAAGTAGATGCAAAATATATCTTGCTTCTTCATATCTTCTCTTAGAAATGGTGAAATGAATGTGTTTATATAGGTAGATATAACCCTAAACCTTTTCAAAAATTTAGGCTAACAAGGTTGACCTAGTCAACCTAGTATTAAAATTGGTAAAAACTAACTAGGTTATGAACTATGTCATCCATGGCTGACCTAGTTCTTAGTAAGCTTTGTAAATAATAATACAGGGTCAATGTGGCTGACTATGTCATGTAAGCTACCAAAAGGGGGTTTAGGTTTGGTAAAGGGCTAATGAAGATGGAAAATGACTAGAGGAGGGTGAAAAATGGGAGGTAGAGCTTAGGTGAGTGGTTTTTAGGAGACAAGTGGTAGCTAACATGTGGTAAAATGGGACAACAATCCTATAAAGTACCAATGGTCTATCCACCCATTTTTTTATGTACCCTTTAGGGCATGCAATCAGATAGATTGAGACTCAAAGAGTTCTTGAAAGATAGAGAGCATCAATAATTGATAAAGTTTGAAAATATTATGTGTATACAGTCTTTATCTCCCCCCATTCTATGCTTGCCTATGAGAAGGGTGTTTGAATGGTGCTCAGGGTCTACATTTTCCTAGTTAAGATTGTGATTTATGACACCAAATATCATTAATGAAAAGACTTTCACCCATATTTAAGTAATAAACACCCATGTGGGAATATGATGTATTGACATGATTTTTAGAACCCATTGAGTCAAATGTGATTTTTATGCATGTGATCACCACTACTATACCCTATGATATAATATATTCATTTTGAATTTCCTTAATGATGTGTGCTATGATATGGTTGTTATCGTGATAGATAGATAAAATGGGAAGGTTGATTCCACAATTAGCTAGTAAATCAACCATCCCATTTCTTCCTTAGTAGGTATGAATTATGGGAGGGTTTTTGATATCATTGATTAGGCCCCTAGCATCATCAATGAGAGATTTAATGGCGTGGGAGAGGATGGCTTTACCATCCAAGGCATCAAGGATGTTAAGAGAATCTCCTTTAATGACTACTCTTCCCACTTTGAGTTGAGCAGTGATCTAAATACCCCAGAGCATTGGTTTGGCTTTGGCCACATGGTTGGTTTAAATCCCCATGGGGATAGCATAAGAAACAACCAACTCCCTAGAAAAATTTATGATAACCCTTGCACCACCTAGAGGACCTAGATTTCCCTCTGAAGCACCATCAAAATTAAACTTTAAACACTCATCTAGTGGTGGATTCTACTTAACATGTTTTCTCAAGGAAGCTTTAGATGGAGAGATGACTTTTTTCTCCACATCCAATTCTTTGAAGATAATTTATTCAGTTATAGAACTTAGATTTTTCTTAGTGGGGGAAATCCCTCTAATTTTCAATAATGGATTGACAAATCTAGGAGAAACCCACTTTAGGGAGATGTTTTTTTAAGAAAAACAACATCATTATGGGTTTTCCAAATGGCCCAGAACCAATAAGGGAGGGTAAGAGACCAGAGATAAGAGAGGGATGGGAGAGACTATGGTGTCTTCCATTGAGAGATGAGGTCAAATATGGTATTAGGTTTTACCCAAGATAGTTAAAATTTATCCAAGAGCTAGTCTAGGATACATGACATAAATGAACAAGACATGAAAAGATGATGGATCAAATCTTCTACTTCCCTACAAAGGGGACATATACTTGGAAGTATGAGCCCTCATTTATCCATATTGTCCACTGTTAGAATTTTCTCTTCAGCTACCAAGTAGAAGAATAAATTAACCTTGGGAGTGAAGTGTTTGATCTAAATGGCCTTCTAGTGTTCCCAATCATCCTCTAGATCAAGGTCAAAAAGATGACCATAATTTATTGAGTACTTCTTGTTGTATTTAGCCACATAATAAAGTCATTATTCCTTGGGGAAGATGGGAATTGAATTTGGATGAGGGAATAAATAATATCTTAGATTGCTTTAGACTCTTTTGCATTTTTTTTGTTGATGGAAAGGACCTTCCATGCCTTTTATCCATTAGTAACTTCCCAATAATCCTTCACCTTTGTACCCCATCTCTCCTTGAAGATCAAATAGATATTAGCCTAGTTACCTTGTGATGAGAGGGGAGTTTGGATATCCAAGAGTCATTCCAGAAGATAATTTTCTCCTAATTCCCAATTTTCCATTTAATGCCCTTTTTTAGAAGGTCATTATAGCTAGAGATGGCTTTCCAAAAGGTGAATCCATCAGCAAGGCTTTCTTCCTAGAGGAAACATTTTTATTCTTTTCCTTCCAAATATTTGGCTCTAATAATTTTGGTCCATTATTTTTCTTCTTTCATAAGTTTCCATCCCATTTTAGCAAGAAGGGATCAATTCATATGTTTTATCCTTCTAAGGCCTAGTCTTCCATTTTCCCTAGGGAGGCAAGCTTTTTCCCACAAAATAAGGTGGTATCTAAAATGGTCCTCAATGCCTCACCATAAAAAGTTTTTTTGAATTTGTTCAATCTTATCTACCACTTTACTAGTCATCCAAAACACTGACTAAAATAGATAGGTATGCTCTGAATTGAGGACTTACAAAATTGGAATTTATTTTATTGGGTGAGTAAGTAACCTTTATAACAAGATAAGTTGCTTTGAATTCTATCACTGAGAGGATTCTAGAATTCATGGCTCATTCTACCTTCAAATAGGGGAATACCTAGGTAAGTTTTTGGGAGATAGCTCACCTAGTATTCTAAAATATTCATGAGCTTTTTCTACATCAAAATGGGAGTATTGATGAAGAATATATAACTCTTGAAGAAATTAATGCATTGGTTGGAGACTAGTTCATAGTTCTAGAGGATGAGCTTAAGTTTCCTAGCTTCCTCAACCAAAGCTTCCCCAAGGATGATCATGTCATCAATAAATTTATCATGAGTGATAGGGTTGGTGTTGATGGCCACTGAAATACCATTGATATAGCCTTGAGACTGGGCCTTCTATAGCCTTCTCCTTAATGTTTCCACCATAATGATGAAAAGATAAGGGGAAAGAGGGTCTCCCTATCTTAATCCTATAGAAGCTGAGAAGTAGCCTTTAGGGACTCCATTAATCAAGATGGAGAATTTTGGCATGGTATGCAGCTTGATATAAAAATTTTATTTCCATATTGAATCTCAGTCTAAATAATTTTCATTATAATTAATTAGGATATTTGATCATAGGTTTTTTTCATATCGAGTTTAACGAACATGCCCTATCTAGAAGATTTAGAGATGGAATGGATGGCTTCATGAACCATGATGATGTCATTAGTTATTTATCTTATAGAGATAAAGGCTCCATATTATTACTTAATCACTTTATCTAGAAGGGTTTGACTCCTTTTTACCAATAGGAAAGAGAAAATCTTGCAGATTAGTTGCCTCAAGTTTTTTTGGAATGAGAAATAGAAAGGTGTTATTCATTTCTCTTAATAAGGCTCTTGAGTAGAAAAAATCCCTCATAGTTGCTTCAAATTCTTGATGGATATTTTACCAAATTTTTTGAAAAAATAATGGAGGGAAATCATCAAGGGTTTGGGCATTAAACCCCTCCATCACAAATACCACCCCTTATTTGATTTAAAAACTAACCCATACTTGATGACCATAATAAACTAACCTATACTAGGCACATTAATTAGATCTATCCCATCATAAAATTTTAATATTATTCACCTAAATTTTGGGGTTCCTCTACCTTCACTTCCACTTACACATCCTTTCCACCCATGTTATTCCCCTTACTTTATATATGATAACCTTGTAACAAACCTATTTCATGAGGAGGTCCTAAGTAGTGTAAATGGATCCATCACATCCTCAAATTTTAGTTTACCTCACATGCACATGTGGTCTCCTCTACCTCTACCTATACCTTCAAATCCATATACACCTTAAATTCCACTTATATTCCACTTACCTTTATTCCCCTCACTTTATTTACAAAAACCTTGTAGTGCACTTATTTTTTGAGGTGGTCCTCATTAGGTTAAATGGATCCATCCCCTCATCAAATTTTAGGATTATTTACCTACAAAGGTGTAATTATCACTAAATTTTATCATCTCATTTCTTAAGCAAGGTTAAAATCTAGCATGTGATAAATAACAAAGAAAAATAACAAGTGCTTGTGAGTGGGATTGATCTAGCAATCCAGTGCAACACTTTGAAGTTGATTTTGAAAGGTGATTCACAAGTCATTATCTTAGATATGAAAAAGAAAGAGGCCACCTCATGATACTTAGAAAACATATTGGAAAACACCTAGGAGAAATTAGAGGTTTTTTATTCTATGGAATTTAACCATTGCATCTGGGAAGTAAACATGGTAATTGATTTCCTTACAAATTATGGAGTTGACCAAGCTGAAGCCTACAAGGTTGATAATGTGAGAGAGGCAAGGGAATATTTCACATCCCTCTCCCTAATTGAGTTTGGTTGACCCACTATATCCTTTCTTCCCTTTTATATTACTTTTGTTAAAAAACAATTTTAAAAATAATATGTTTAGAGGGGAGTTTTTTTAGCAATGTTTTAGTTTAGAAAAGTCCATAATGATGGTAATTTATTCAGTGTACTTCATCATTATCATACAAAATCCCCATAATAAATGTTTGATCAAATAGGGATGAAAGTCATTATTGAAGTAGTGGTAGTTTTTATTAGAAGTGATGGTAGTAGTATGTGACATGAGGGAGTCAAGATACTTCCCTCATGCATAATGATTTCTTGGTTTTCTCAGCTCATTTTAGTAGTCTAATGAGAATGTTTTACCACCACCTCACCTCTTCCTAATTCAAATGGTTATTTATGCTCTTGTATCTTCTTCCTATGGGTAAAATCATAGAAATCACCATGGCCACACCATGCATTTACATTGGTAGCCATGTGTGGGAGATGGCTTTCGATGTCCCTATATTGAGAGCCCTTTTGAAGCATATATTCTAGATGTTGATGGAGGATGTCTTTGGAGATATTACATATGTTATTGGATATGATTTTATTTATCAAGGATTCCATTTCTAGGTTAACTTTGATATTTTTGCTATCTTCATGTTGAACTTGATGTATTTGGTCTCTGACTCAGAGGTGGTGGTGAGAGTGGTCTCTTTTCTATGTGGTTGGAGTTCCATGTAGGGTTAGTAAATAAATTATTATGCATGATTTATCTCCTCTCCCCTAATATGTTGTTTTCAAGAATGTATGACCTTTGTCTTGTTCTCATAATTAATTTTAGAGTGTTGGAAACTCAATTTATTGTTCTCTTAGGTTTTGTGGATGATTTAAGGAGAAAGGTTAGTTCATGAGACCCCATGGAAGGGAAGTTTCTATCTATTCCACCCATGGATAAGTTATATAACTCAATCTAAGATTTCTCTTAGTTGAGAGAAAAATAATATGATAAGACTTAGGTTGATGTGGTGAAGAAGTTAGTTAAATGGGTTTGTAGGGGTCAAATCACTATGCCTTACTGGTTAAACAAATCTCTGATCATGGAAACTAGGCTGGACACTCTTATTGTTGCCAACACCTCTTTGGCATCTAAATTAGAGTGCCAAGGTCCAAGAAATAAAATTAAGTGTGAAGTCATGGGTGAGATGGAAGATAAAATTTATAGAGGCTATGAGCTTTTTTACCTAGATGACATTGATGATGAGATTCAAGTAGGAGTCAACCTCTAAGGCTTGTCTGCATCTTCTTTATTTTTGGTCATTTTGGTTTGTTACTCTATTTGGTCTTATTTTGGTTTTTGGTTTTTGGCTATGGTTTCAAATATAGCCTAGTTTCTTGGGGTCTCTTGTATGGCTAGTTATAGTTAGCCTTTCTATGGTTATTTTGGTTTTGGGTATATGCATGTGGGTTGTTTTTTGTAAAACTATCTCCTTTGGGATGGGGGCCTAACAAAACCCTATAATTATCTAAATTTTTTAATTAATATATCATTATATAAATAGGTAATGACCTCATTAAAGTTCCTCAAAGTTCTTTCTTCAAGTTATTCATCAAAGGGCCCATCTTTCATTAGCAACTTTTTGAAGAATTGAATTTTGTGATAATTAATCTCATCTTCTTTCTTGCTAAGGCTACCATTCTCCAGTTCTAAATGATTAATTTTTTTAACATTAATATTTCTCAACACATAATGGTGAATTAATCTGGAGTTCATGTCTCCTTCCTTAAGCTAGGTACATCTAGATTTTTGGTGCTAGTACGCTTCTTCCTTTGCCTCAAGGTTATGAAATTGACTAAAAATTTCTTTTTCTTTAAAGTATAAGGACTTGTTATTCCCATTTAAAGTAATTAATTATCCAATCATCTTCAGTTCCTCCTATAGATATTTATTTTGGATCCCAAAGACTTCTTTATTCCATATTTTTAGATTTTTCTTCAAAAAACTTAGTTTTTTGACCAAAATATACATATATGAGCCTGAGAAAGGTTTTTTCCACTATTAATTTATTGATTTGGTTAGATTTAGGTGGTATAACCATATAATTTCAAATATACAAGGGATTTTCTTTGGTTTATATATCCTTTCCCCCTCAAACACCAGAGGGTTATAGACATATCCAACTCTGGGTAAGGAGGAAAGAGAACTAGAAAATTGAATATCCCACTTGAGAGAAATTAGGACATAGTCAAGATGAACTTGAATCAAATTATCTCCAATCCTTATATTAGACCAAGTGTATAGAATGAATTTAAGATCCATGTCAATGAGACCCAATCCTATAAATAAATCAATGAAGTCTAACATACTTTTTGTGAAATCTAATTGCCTTCCATTTTTTCCATCGAGGTGAGCAAGGTGTTAAAATCTATAGCCACAATCTAATTCCACCTCTTATAAGTTTTCAATAATTCAAGAAGATCCCATAATTTTCTCTGTATAATTTTGAAATTTGTGGTGTATATGTTAAATAGTATCCATTAATCCTTACTAAACACATCTCTAAAAATAATAGAAACATGGTCATTAGTTTTCATTAGTAGATCCCATACTAAAAATTCTAACTTCTAGAATATCTCTAAGCCCCCTGAGTCCCTCTCAGAACTCGAAGCTACAAAACTAGCCTTTATTCATATTTTATTAGAGCATAATCCTAGAGCCTCTTCAGACATTTTAGTTTCTTGAAAAAGAATAATGATGGGATCAATTATTTTTATTAAATTGTTGAGATTATTCTACTTTTTGGGGTTGTTTAACCCCCTAACCTTCCATGTGAGGACCTTCATTTCTTATCTCTAGTGATTTTAAGGGTTTGTTGAGAACCCTTTGAAATATCTTCATAATTTTGATGTTTAGAGGTACCATTCTAGGATATCTACCTTGTGGTTTTAGGGTAACTCAAAAATTTATTATATTTCTCCCTTTATTAATTTTGGTTTGGGTTATAAATTCTAAATCTTGATTAGCCTCTAAAAGTGGTGATTCACTAGTGGAACATTATCCCTTGCCCTTGGATAGCAGCATGTTACCATTAGGAGACTTTACCAATTCTTCCTCTATAAAATGCCAATCCTCTTGGATAAAAAAAACAATAAATAAAGGGATCCTTTGATCTAAATCTTGTGTCATCTTAGGAATGGTTCCATGGTTTGACTTCTAGTTAGATTCCTTTAAATAATCCTCCTTTGGTAGAGATGGGTGAGATTGAATAGGAGTGGGGACTAGATCTTATATCAGTTTAATGAAATTTGAATTCTTAATACATCCCTTTAGTACCACCTCCAAAAGTGAAGTGGGAGAGTGGTCAGTCTGAAGGCCATTCTAGGTAGGACTAGATAAAAGGGCCTCCAATAATGAATCACCAATACCCAAAAAGGAACTAGCCATACAAAGGGGAGAGTAAATATTTGAGTGGGAAATTTGAGGGGAGTGACTACCACCAAATAAATAAGAGGAAAAAGATAAGAGGGGCCTTTAGGCTAATAACTCTAGGGATACCAATTGATATTGGGGACTGCTTAATCAGTGGAATACTAGGATTAGTCAGAGGTAAAAAAAAGTGTTTAGATTTATCAAGTAGAGAAATAACATTCTCAAAAATAAAACTACCTTTCAAGGGTCCCAAAGAGGACAATATGGGTGATATCATAAGAGGTCCATTCATCTTGATAGAGATGCCTTTGCATTTTGAAGAAAGAGCTGATTTTTGGGTCCAAGCTTGATTCTTCTTAGGGAAGTCTTTTTGTATATGGTTTGGGACATTACATCTAGAACAAATAATGGCTTGATTCTCATATTCAATACATAGATCCCATTCACCATATTTGGATTCAAATTTAATCAAGTGAATAAAAAATTTATCAATAGGTAAGAAGACATGGAACCAATCTTCCACCATCCTTTTTTGAGAGAGAGTGACCAAATCGATGGCAATGGCCTAGCCCAATGTTTTGGTAATACCCATTATAACTTTTGCATGCCAATATTCTAGGGGTAGTTATGAAAGTAGAACCTGCATCAGGACATCATCCATCATGGATATCTTTATATTAGTTTTAACCTTAAAATATCTAATGGTGATTTTCAATTTACCCATAAACCATGGTCAGTATGAGAGGACTCTAAAGCAATCTTCTTGATTTGTAAAGTTATCCAAGAAAAATCCCCTTACCAAAGCAACCACTTCTAAGTGACCTTTAGGGATTCATTTTAAATTATCCCAACTTCAAAAATAGTCTATGTTTAGATGAAATCCATTTACCTTGTCCAAAATAGATTTTCCTAGATCCACATCTACTTGTTCCACCATAGATTTAGGGATAAAAACACATACCTTATTATTTTCAACTGATAGAATGTTGTGGAGATTTGACAAGTCCTAATCAACGTATCAATTTCCCCATAACCTATCTATATAAGACATGGGAGATGTATTGGAGGATTTTGTCACATGAGGTCCCTATTATTTATTGTCCTTGTTGTTAGCTGACCCATTATGGACCTCTGACTCAGTAGGGCCCATGACATCCTTGAGATTCCCTTGGGGATTGTCACATGAAGTTGTATTGACCCCTAGAATATCATTATTACTCATATTAACCCACCCTATCTTTTCATTAGCCTCCCCACTACTTTTTTAGTTTTCCTTCCCCATTTTAAATTCAAATTGTTGAGGTCCTTCCACATCTCCTCTGCCTTCTTCGATATCTATATTTTATACACCACTTGGTATTTAATATGATATTCAACTTAGAAGTAATGATAAAATAAATCAAAACCCCATAGATCTTATTGAATTTCATTTTATTAATCTTAGGTTAATTTTTAAAAATAAACTATAACATATAAATGTTTTTAATAGTGTTAAAGTCAAGGTTAATTTTAAAAAATATATGAATGTCATACCTTAAAAAATTTATAATGTATCTTCTTCAAATACAAATGATGAAAATTATGTGAATGGAAAGAGATAACAAAATATTGATGTGAATGAAAATGATATATAATATTTTGATTAAAAACTATAGCTATAGAATAAAATATGGAAAAATATAGAAATACATCTTAGAAAACCATGATGAAATCCCCATTTTTATGAATTTCATGAAAATAATTTGCATGTCAAAGTGAGCCTTCCAAGTTTAGACACCAAAATTTGGCACAAGACCCTTTTTCCTAGTGTCTTATTCCCAATTTGTCATATTTATAAAAATTGTTTATTGACTTGTTTCATTATCCATTTCGACCCCACTTAGGTCCCCCATTATTTTTTGAGCCTAAAAAGCAATGTCTAACACTTAATAAAAAAGTATCTATGAGCATCCCTGAACTCTATATCACTTGTTATCATGATTTGACTTGAAACCAAAGCTTATGCCATTTCCACATCAAACCCAAGCAAAGATCAATCACATTCCTTATGCATGGATGTTCATTTTAACATTATGGGTCCATTTTCACTTTCCATTGATTGTTCATGTTTAACCATTCCACTTGTCAATTAAAAAGTTAGCTAATGTGAATAACTTGTCCTAGATCAACCTTTATATACAAGTTCTTGTAAAACCATTTGAGAAGAATAAGCTAAGAATTAAAACATAGAGAATATTAATTTTAATATCAAATATAAAGCTAAGAATCAAACATCTCCTCCTAATTCAATTTGAGATTCATTGAGTCACACCTTAAAATCTTGTGATGGAGTTATTATTATTTGTATCTCATAAATCTATTTTCTTGTATATAGTTTCATTTATAATTTATATTTAAGAGGAGATTCAAAAACCTCACTTGATATATTCTAACACACACTCATAGAAATATGTGAAGGTTTGATTATGAGTTTATAGGATACATAGTTTCAAATGACACTTTGAAAGTTACTCAACTCCATAACTATTTATTTTCTTTGGAGTGTCAAGATAGGATAAAGAGGAAAAACATAAATTATACACATTATAACCTTAAAAAAATTAAAGTTAAGTTATATAAGAATCATAAAATATACAACACATCTATAATATATAAATCATTTTTCATAACCTTACACAAGTCATGCTTGATTGTATTGAGATAGACTCAGTTAGCACAATTATAACCAAAATATGTCTTCCTTGGATAAACCCACATTTTATTCATGTCTACCCATAAGAGGTTACACAATTATATATTTCAATGATATGATCCAAATAGTATTATTAGTCATTTTACAGGTCCTAAAGTCCATAATAGTAAACATGTGTGGTTAATCCTTAACCATTTTTATTTACTTTGCATAGAATAGTTTAATTGGTTAAACTTAGACATGTTTACATGATCTCAACCTATTATATAGCTATAAATTTGAAAATTTATGGATGTATGATTATATTTATTTAAATGTAATTATTTTATTATTATTTTTAGTAAAATCATATTTAATGTAAACATAAATGGTGAATCCTAAAACTTGTGAACTTTAAACCTAGGGTTTTTCAAACCCTCATTCCTCATACCAATTTCATTTAAAATTTTATTTTAAATTTATTAGTCATGGATACTACTCATGATGATAATCCTTCTATGGTAGGAGTAGATACAAATTGTCAACCACTTAATTATAAGGTTCCCATTATTACAACTTATGGTAGTGATGATGAAATCTATAATGATTTTGACCATACTCAAGAAGTAGATCAATGTAGAGTGGAAAATATATAAATTTTAAAATTGATAACTCAAAAAAATATAGGATGTGTAGAATAATTATTACAACATTTGAAAACTAAACAACAAGATCTTAGAAAAAATATTTTCATGAGTAACCTACATTGAACGGTTATACCCCTTCTACATCAAGTGGTGAGACTAGTGATCCTCATACATATATTTCATACAATAACACACCATAATTGATTGAAACTACTATTCCTAATGCTTATATTATTCCTCATTTAAATCCAAAAACCAATGTTCCTCTAATGATTTAAAATACTAATTATCTTGGTCTTTGAAGTGAAGGTATTTTTTAAAATTATTTCAAACATTTATAAAACCTAGCCATGTGTTCATATTTGGACATATTATATAATATATTGGCCCAAGAAGTGTTTGATAATCCTTTTCCTCCATCTTTCTATGTGCCTAATTTTACAACATTTTATGGAAATGGTGATCCATCTCAACATATAAAATCTTTCTTTGAATCTTATATAGAATATAAAAATGATGAGATTCTAATGACCAATTTTTTTCTAATAAATATCATACTATATGGTTTATATTAGATCTATTCTTTTCATAATTGACATGTCCATAGATTTCATGAGCTATTTGACCTCTTATTAGTGATTTTTTTAATAAATTAGTTAAAACATCATTTTTTCACAAACTACCCAAATCAAACAAGGACATAATGAATGTATTGTGGACCATGGGATTAAATTCAAAACCATGTTTATCAATATATCATGTTTACTTCTTAATAGTGAGTTTCAAAGCATTCTCTCAAATAGTTTTCTCAATCCTCTTAAATACAAGGTTATATTTAGTGCATATAAGTAATTTGATGACATTTGTCAAAACTTGCACAAAATATAGATTAAGCTTATGAAAGTTAATATGTTAAATTATACATAAATTTATTTAACATATAATACTCCAAGATATCATTGAAAAACAACATTAAAACCTAAAGCTAATAATGTGCCTAATTTTCACATTAAGAATGAGGCCATGAATATCAACATAGTTTCACAAGTTTAAGTTAGAATTACATTTCCAATTTATAATAAAGGAAGAAAATTTATACCTTTTCTATATTCACCTCATCATATATTAAAGAGGTTACTTGAATGTAATGCCATCACTCTACCTAAACCACTTTAGTGAAATGAAACTCAATTAAAACCTAAAGACTATAATACAAATTTATTTGGAGACTATTGTCATGCCTCTATAAATTCAACCAATATATGTTTTGAATTATGTTATTAGATTTAAGATATAATTGATTGTAACACCATTTATTTATATTGACATAACTCTAAATTCAATGAACTGGTAGCAACACCAAAACCCAATTAGTGCTTAAAAATATTTAATAACCCATTTCCAAATCATAATGCTTCAAATAAAATCAATGTACATATGACAACATTTATAAATATTTCTATAATGAAATTTGAGCATGAGATTGATAACATCATTGGCATGGTTTTGACCTATGAAAGGCAAGCTCCTCATATTACATTCCATGATCATGAAATACCTAATGATAAATGAAATAATGGTCTAATATGTGTGTGTATGTGTGCACATGCACACACATGTATGTATGTATGTATGTATGCATGCATGCATGCATATATGTATATGGATTTATGAAGTATCATTATTATATTACACAAGGAATTAGGCTCGATAATGGCTCTAGTGCTAATATAATGTCACACTCATTCTTATCTATTCATGTCTATACTCACAAATACCTATGTGGTGTAACCATAACATTATGAGGTTATGATGAACATGATCATATACCTTTGGGTCGTATTATAATTCCACTCACAATTTTTTCTAGTATGTGCCTAGTTTGGTTCTATGTTATAAAATATTTAGGGTCATGTAATATATGGCTTTGGTAACCTTGGCTTAATAAAATATTAAAGATAACCAAAAATATATAATTATGTAAAATTTATGCATAATAGTGGAGCCCAAAGTATTCATGGCTCACACAATGAGAGACTTATTCATCAACCATCTAGTGTACCTAAAAAGGAGAAGATTAATTACCCTAAGCTAGTACCCAATTTTACATTATAAAAATCATCATGTGCAGCTACCATATTTGAATCCAAAACATCATTCCCTATTGTGTGATCCCCTCAAGTTATGATTCTTATAGTTTTACCTCCAAGACATATATTATAGTGACATCTATGTCCAAAATATGTTTTGACACCTACACCAATTAGCTTATCATGATTTATTTTGATGCATTCTTCAGTAATTACTACTCAAAATTATACACATAATACTCATAATAATGATGTGAATCATCACACATCTCATGAGACTTTGACACATCAAGTGATTCATTTTTATAGTACGGATCCTAATATTATAGACCACATTATTAGGTAGCCTTTCTAACTTGCACCATGGGATTCATTTCTTATACTTATGAAATTGATTATGTTATAATTTTGATTTCTTTTATTTATTTCCTTTAGTTTTAGTGTACTTAGTCATCTACTTAAGATTTTTAAAATATATTTAGAGTTCCACTATATGAAATATTTAGACTTTTAATTAAAATTTATTTCAATTAAACATTGAATTTATGCCTCATTATTAATTTTGATCTCTCATATTCATGGTATAGGGTTTATTAACTTATTGCATTCCAATTTTGAAACTTTGTCTATCATATCTATACATGTGTTGACTACAGTATTTTATATAGACCAAAAAATCTTAAATACATTTAAATTAATCATACATGCATATAGTACTTCAATGATACATCATTATACATAATAATTTATTTGCATGAAATATCAAAATTTTAAAAAAAATGAAAAATACAAAAAAAATCATAAAAGAAAAAAATATTTTTTTCTACCTTTATCTTAATTATAATATGTTTATCATTCTTATTATACCTATCTTAGAGGTTATTTTACATCCATGTTTCCACACATCCTCCTCATGGTATGATTTACTACATAAGGTATATGTTATTTAGGTTATATATGGTTTTTGACTCATTTCAAACATCACATATGGTGATTGGGGAGGGGGAGGAGTGGGAATTTTTATACACTATAGATTATTACACAATGACATTCCTACTAGTTTTTATATAGTTACTATTATGAATCTTACATTTTTCTTCACATAGAGTATACATATCATGATTGTGTATATGGATGTTGACATCCATTTATTTGCATATCATTATTAAAGAAAATAGGTACATTTTAAATCACTTGCCTTGGAATCAATATTTATCTATACATTACACCTTGGTATCCTACTATCCATATTTTTATTACTATAAATTGGGCCTCATTGATACATAATTACTCTATTGTAGCCTTGTACTTAATTTTTTCCCTATACATGTTGTGCCTTACATGTGGATTTTTGATAGCAATTGTCTACAGTCTACTACTTATTAATTTAAAATTGACATTTACTTTTTATTTTCATTGATTTTATTATATAAAATTATTTCATGTCAATTGTTTCATTAGCATTGACCATTTTATTTTCAATCTAATTATTATCACTCACATTAGTTTCTTGATGATTAAAACATATTTATCTAGACCTTCAGTCAAAACATGCATTAAATTTTGAGGGAATCCATTGGTTGCTTAAAATCCTCCTCATTTTATTTCTAGTTTATGAGTCTTAATTCTCTATTTTTCATGTGTGGCCTCATTCATTATTTTGATAATTTTATATTCTTCTTCTACAATGCATATTAATTAAAAAATAAAAAAAACATAGATTCATACATGATCATATATTTTTCCTCTGGGGATTTCATACCCAAATTTATTCCTTAATGATCATATATTGTCCTATGGTGGTGTCATTGTTTTAGTTAATTTTTTATCATTTCTTAATTTGAAAGTAAAGTAATGAAATTAGTAATAGGGTGTGTAGAAGAATACCTGGTAAAGTGTACACATGAATCTAAATGATAGTGGGAACTCCTCTTTGAATACGAAGGAATAACCTACAAATAATATAAACACTCAACAAGGGGTTTGTTAGATGGAAGGTTGAGTGGACTACCTAGCGTGAGTTAGATCCAAAAATCATAGTACTTATTAAGAGGCTATCAATCCACTATTATAACAATTAAGCTGATAAAAATGAAAAGAAAGGATACTTCCATTTAATGATATGAAAGTAAATACATGAAAGAAAGAGAAAATAAATGTTTATTTAAAGAAAAAAACTAAAAATAGAAAAGATATGTCAATAATTATGCTAAAAGGGTTGGGGTCTAGTTCATAAAATTAGAAAGGATACTATTATCAAGCAAAAATAGAGAAAAATGGGTTTGGTTGGAGGTAAGGGGTACAAAATAGCTTTCTAGATTTTTGTGCCATAGTGACCAGTGATGGTTAGGTGAACCGACTGTGGTTGGTATAACCATTGATGGTTAGGTAATCGGTGATGGTTGAGGTAATAGTCGATAGTTGGGCTAACCGTCAGTGGTTACTTATGTGTTCTAGGAGGATATTGAAGTGGAGTTTCACAATGATGAATAAGTAGGTGAGGGTTTTGATATAGGTCCATGGGAGGGAGAATAATATGTCAAGGGGTTTAGTTAGGCTAGGGAAGTTATAAATAAGATAAATTGATGACAACAAGCATAAGATACCTATAACTTGATGGTGGAGGGATGAGGCAATTTGACTAGAGTTATAGTACTTTAGCCTTAAAAAGTGATGTATATAGAGGTTCAAGTCTCCAATACTATTGCTTGCTTGCTAAAGGGATGTTAGATACCTACATAAGAAAATACAATAGCCTAGACATGAATTCATTTTTTCTAGATCATTTCACTTCCTCCTTTTCTCCTTTTATAGGATGAAGTTGCTAAATGGGATGGAGTAAGTTACTAATTTGATAGGGGATAAATATTTTAATTAAGAATGTTTTAAATATGATTTAATTTACACATGGAAGTTACTAATTTGTTTAATTTTTATCTTGCACAAAGCTAGAAGTTATTTTAAATTAGGCTTGTGGTCTTGACTGATAATGGTCAGGATAACTGGTGCCAATCAGGTTGATCGATGGTGGTCAAGGGCCTAGACAAAAAAGGGGTCAAAAATAGATAGATGAATTAAAAATTTAAGTCAATGGTAAAAGTGTGAAATTAGTTATCTATATGGATAACTAATCTAAGGATTGAAATGGGGTCCATGTTGCTTCAACATTGACAACTAGCCAAGGTGTAGTTTTTGAGCATCTACATTTTGCCCCTTTTTATTATGTGGCTTTGGTTTAATAAGCTATGGGGAAAAAATGAATATTTTTCAATCAAGGTATAATTACCCTAAGTATAAGAGGAGGTGTTTCCCCTTAAACTAGGAATTGATAAGACCAAAAATAAATTGGGTCAGGGTTTGATAAATGGTGAATGGGTAATCAGGAGGTGGGTGATAGGAAAAGGTTAGGCATATGAGACATAAACATGTACACAAAAGGTGACTAAAATCAATAGTCAAGATCATACAAATATTAAATTTACCAATGTTGGCTAAAATAAGGTTGATGCTAGAGGGACCTATGATAGGGGTGACTAGTCCACAACATTGGTCATAGCTGATCAGGTCAGGCCTATTAAGCCATCTAAATAGGGTCAGTGTTAGTCACAAGTATCTATGGTAGGAAGTACTCCCATGAAAGAACATAATAGGTTAGGTTTTGTATTAAGTGGTGTAAAGTTTAAAATTTCAACATAGCAAGGTTGGTCAATGAGATCAAAATAACCATGGCAAAGTCATCATAAAACATGTAAATGATAGAGGTCAAAAGATACCAATGTCAAGGTAGAAGTGGTAAAAGCATGGGTTGATTGGGTATGGGTTAGAAGGGGATGGTAAAGCTAAATCTAGATGTACTAGGCAAGTGGATGCTACCTACATAGTTATATGGATAAGAATCCAAAAAGAGTGTTAGGCCAAATGTAGTTCTTAAAGGTCAGATTTGTAGTTGGGAGTCTTGGTGAGAAAGTGAGCCAAATGAATAAGGGATTTAACTGTTGATAGTTACCCCTAATTGGTGAGGATCAAGGTGTCCCTTAGGATTGATTGATGATGGTTAACACTAACTAGTGATAGTTAGAAAAAACCCTAAAAATTTGAGATGTAAAAAGAAAATGGTAAATCATTTTTACCATTTTGACTTGTGATTACAAATTTTATGATCTAAACATTTTTTCATGTTGGTGACTTGGCATGGAGTGTGCCAAAGTGGATAATTATGAGTGGGTGAGTGGTCTATTTGATTGGATCATTAACCAGATGGAGGGTGGATGAGGGTATAATTTAGTGGTAGCACAAGGATTTTGACCATGATAGTGCTCATGGAATGAGGTAGGGGTTATTTTAAAATTGATAGTATAGGTAAATTTGACTAATGTTGCATGTGAATTGAATAGGAATAAGGTTGGGTTATAATTTTGGGTAGGGTCTTAGGGAGAAAAATGTACTAGGGTTAGGGTTTGTTGGTTTTTTATGGATAAAAGTGATAGGGGAAGGATCTGTTGAGTTTTTATTGGGTAGGAGAATAGGTCTAGGTAGTTGTTTTTAAGAAAAATATGGCTAGGTAGAGATACAAGAGGCCATAGGTTTAAGGTTCATGCCATCGATAATCACATATAGTAACTGATGGTGGTTCAACCTAACAAACACTAGTTGAAATTGGGAGGAAAAGGGTCTTAAGGGGACCGTTAATGGTTTAAGGAATCGGCAATGGTCGAAGTGTGTTAGGGGGAATTTGGGGATAGTTTGATGGTGTTTGTAAAAGTACATAATTTTTTTATAAAATATTAGACATAAAGGTTTTAAATACTAAAAATAGGATGTGAGGGTGTCATGTAGGTCAATGAAAGCTATGCAAAAGAGGGTGAGGATGAGAGAGAGAATAATGTAAGTTTTAAAATGGGGGAAGATAAAAGGTAGGGGTATGTACTAAGCATGAAAGGTAAGTTAGAGTGGAATAGGTTGTAGGTGGATAGTGAGTTTATTATTTGTATGCTAATGTGATTGTTGTGTAGGCCCATGATTAGATTTAGATAAGGGACTAAGTCCTATATATCTTTACTGAGGTTTGAGATAATTTGATAGTAGAGGAGTGGAGTCACATGGATATGGTTGGACTATGGGTTATTATACATTATCATCACCTACCATAGGATGTAGTTATGATCATCACACTCATTAAGAGATAGGACCCAACAATAAACACCTTTATGTTATCGATTGGTGAGATGACCATCCTATTGGAGGATGTGATGAGGATCACATGGCTACCCATCTAGGGGAGCCCATTTATCATAACAAGAGTGAGGATGGAGATTATTATATGGATCTTATATACAGAGCTGATCAGAAGCATGTTTAGTGGCTGGAGGTGGGCTCAAGATTAGGTCGATGTACTAGAGAGACCTAAAGGATATATGCCTTCTGATAATGATGATAATGGAAGTGACATGTTTCCCTTTACTATATTTGAGCCATGGATGGTTTCCATACCTGATACTAGGTGTATTGGTGGAGATTTTATTCAAGAGGCCTATATTTGGATGGGCCCCAATGCTATTAGTCTAGATATACAAGGAGATCTGGGACTTTTAGGCACACAAACAATATGGTATTAGTATAAGTTTTATGCTACACTATTGGGCATTTGAGCACATTAATGCTGTGAGACTATTAGGGGTACCATGGCAAGGATCTACTTAGGTAGCCTTTCTAGTAGGTTTCATAAGATGGAGATATATTGATGCATTGACATGTGTCAGGGGAGGAGCCAAAGATATTGAGTGGTTTAGGGATGTGTTCGAGGGTTTGGTGGGGGAGATGTTATATAAAGCTCATATGTAGATTGGCCTATTTGACCTAGGAATAGGTCCCACATATTATCACTCTAGATGTGGTGCTAGATAATGGGAAATGAAATGGGGAGACTGAGCCAATCCCATTCGATCGAGTGTAGAGATAGTTTAGACTAGTGTAAGGGATCCCCCCTAATTTTACACAATACAAGAGAGAGGATGAAAATTTCCCACTCTTAGAGCCATAACCATAAGAGGTTGTCTTGGATTTTTAGGATCTCCTAGTGAGGGTAGCTATTGATGATGTAGGGATTATTGATGGTTATGTAACATGGTTCCAGGCTAGGTATAAAGAAATAAATTTTATGTGGGGTGATGGGGGCTAACAGCCCATGGATGTGGATCTAGCATAGGTTTAGGGTGGAGGAAAGGATGGATAGGTAGAAATAATACTTATAGTGGCTCAGCTTTAGGTGACTAGATTATAGGGATAGGTTACTACTTTAGAGTCATAGATAGTCACTCTACAGGGGTAGGTTACTATTTTGACTAGTGAGTGAGATCAAGTGAGGGTCTCTGTAGGATTAGTGAATCAAAAGAGATACTCATTGAGACATAGAGTAGGGGTGGTCAAAATAGTATAAAATAACCACCTAACATAGTTTTGAAGACACAGTACTTAGCCACCATTGAGGAGCTTAGATATTATAAGGTGATATCGCTAGCCCAAATACTAAAGGTGATGTATTATGGGGAGTATAGGGATAACTTGATAGGGGGTCCATCGATATCTAATCCAAGATAGTGGAACTTGATAGTTAGATAGGACAAGATACCAAGAAGGCCACCACCAAGTGGTAGTGTAGGTTTAGATTTAGATGGTTTAGGTGGCAATGGTGTAGGTGGTAGTAGTCTTGGTGCCCCAAGGTCTTGATAGATTATATTTTATGATGTATATATGACTTTTATTTTGATATGGGCCTATGTGCTAATGATGTGAGATGTATATGAGAGAGATATTTGGTATATTATGACATATATTATTGCATTGATGTATATGATGATTATTTTTTTATTATATTGATTATATTATGTTCATGATGTTTTATGGATGAGATAATGATGTATTATGTTTATGATGATTAATTTTTTATGGATATGATTAGGTATTATACATATGATGTTACATGATTAGTGTAGGTATTTTTGGATGGATGCGATGGTGATTATTTATGTTTATGATGATGTGTTTGATTAAGATATTTATTGTGTTTAATAGATTTGTTTATGAGATGATTATGGCAGTGTGGTTAGATATGATGAGCATGTATAAATATTACACCTAGATAGACAATGTGGTGATGGTGTGCATAGATTAGATGATATTTTGTAGAGATGATGTTGATAATGTTATAATGGTATGTTGTGAATGGTTACAATGTTAGGGTCCCTGATGTTTTGTTTATGGATAGGATATGTGTTTGGTTTATATTTGCCTTGTTTATAGTGCATAATGTCATTATTGTGTTAATGGGAATGAAAACACATAAAGTAGGTATATAAAAAAACTAAGCATGAGATATATGACCACATGATCTAACAAATAAAGCAAAAGAAAAAGGCATGATGTTTCTAGTTGGCAAGGACATATCAATGAGAAACCATAGTTGGATTGATTTAGGGAGCATGAACCTATTGAATGCTTTGCAAAATAATTCTTTGATTGATAAAGAGGGGGTCTTGATCACTTTGTGTTAATTCAACTCATAGTCCCTTGAGACTAGGTGTGGAAGGAAAGTAGGTGATAAGTAGATAGTTAAATGGGAAATGGGTGAAATGGTAGCTTAATGTGGGTTAGATTGCCCCTTATATAGGTGACCAAAGAGACATTATAGACAAGTCCATGCTTAATATGAGATGTAGAAAGATCATTGTGAGAAATCTACCAATTCCATATATAGGATCCGATTGTGGTGTAATGGGATAATGTGTAGATTGATTAATGTGAGAAGTCTACAAATGACACTTATAAGAGCCAATTGCAGCTTACTTTAATTTTTACGTAGGATTATTTATTTTTATTATTAGTTTGATAAGTTGTTGAAGATGATCAATGTGGGAAGCTTCAAATGATTATTCTGTAGCCATCCTTCAAGGGAGTGGTCTAGGATTGGATTGTATAGCTATCCTTTAAGGGAGTAATCTATTTTTAAGTAACTTTTAATTATTGGGTAGCTATCCTTCAAGGGACTAATCTATAATGAAAATGATATTTTAAATGTGTGTTAGGCATGGACAAGTATATTTAGGATTCAAAATTTAACCTTTATGGAGGTAAAGATTAAGCACAAAAGGTTAATGTTAAATGGGGAAAGTGGTTTGAAAGATAATTGACCATGGGATTCCATCTAATTAAAGATGAAAATTATCAATGAGAATCATGCCATGGGTAGAGACATGGCACCCATGCTTAGGATTAGGCCATAACTATGATGGATAATCACATGGTTATATGTTTTAATCGATTATTATCAAAAGAGTTAAGGATGTGAAATGTAGTGAAAATCTCATGAACCAAGGGTCGAACTTAAGTTGTATACATAAATGAGTATGATACCTATTTAAATAATAGAAAGGATGAAAATTTGAAGTTTTGAGAGGTTTAGGTTCTTGTTTTCCCTCAAGAGAGGAAAAATGATAAGCTCCTAATCCATCTTTATGGGTTATGATGTAGGTTCCAATCCAATTAAAAGGAAACTTGCCCTTTTTGCTTTTCTCTATATTAGTTACATGTTAGTTTTCCTTAAGGACAAGGTCTCCAGTGTTGAACTCTCACTCTTTCAAGTGTTTTTTGTATGTGTGTTTGATCTTTTATTGATAGACATGAAGATGATTAAGTGCTGTGAGGTGATGTTTGTCAAGGAGTTCAAGACACATGAGGTGTTTTTGATGATAGTCTCTTTTGGAAAGGATTTCATGTAAATTTATGCAAAGGGATGGAATTTGGACTTTGAAAGGCAAGATTTCCTTAGCTCCAAAGATGAAAGAGAAATGGGTAGCACCCATATAAGTTATAATTATAGTGTGATAGGCCCATAAAGCAAAGGGGATATGCACATGCCAATCCTAACTTGAAGCAATTAATATTTTGTTGATCATCTTGATGAGAGTTTTATTTGAGGCTTTCTCTTGTCCATTAGATTGTGGAAAATAAGGTGATTAAAATCTTAAATTTATTTCTAAAATAATCATAAATACCTTAGACTTTTTGGTTGTTAAAATATTTTCCATTATTGGTGATAATCTTGTGGGGAACACCAAAGTGGCAAATGATACGGTGATTGATGAAGTTGATAATTTTTTGGATTTGGTGGATATAAGAGGGATGTATTCCACCCATTTGGTGAAATATTAATTATAATTAATGATATATTGGTGTCATTGTGAATAATGGGAGTTTATTTCCCTAATAAAGTCAAGACCCCATTACGATAAGGGCCAATAATCGATAGATACTTGAAGGCCATAAGGAGGTGCATGATGTAGATTAGCATGTTGTTGAAATTTGACACACTTATTTACATATTCATAACAATCCTTATTGAGGGTGTACTAATAGAAACCAAGGTGAAGGATACATTTGGTGACAACGAGGCCACTAAAGTATCCCTCATAGATTCTATCATGCATTTCTTTAATGGTGTGGGAAGCTTCCTAGCTATATAAGCAATGAAGAAGGAGGCCATCAAAGCTATGTTTGTAAAGGATTACCCCTATTATTTTGTAATGATAAGTGTTATAAATAAAGGCTCTTCAGGCATTCTTTGAATTTATAGGAGGAACGATGCCAAGGTTAAGGTAGTTAAAAGCTTGCTAGTACCAAATGTCAAAAAGAGACATCTCCACACTAAAAATGGTAGGGAGATTAGAAATAATATATGAGGGTGTGATAAATTGGTGGATATTGATGAATAATTTATATTTGGTGAGTTGGGATAGAATTTACGAAGCAAGGGAGGCCATTGTGTCCATGAATTTGTTTGTAGATTGAGGAATAGCCTAGATAAAGTAGTGATCAAATGATGCCAAGAGTATGTCTACCAATTTTTTATACTTTAATAGTACATTATTATTGCATTGATAAGATACGTTGACTTGATTGATGACCAAATGGGAGTCACCAAAGATACTAATTGTTTTGAACCCCAAGGCTAGAGAAGTTTGGAGACCTATAACTAGGGCTTCATACTAGGTCACATTGTTGGTGCATTCAAAGTGAGAATGAGGATAATTCTAATTCACATAACATATTTTAATTTAGAGCCATCAAAAAACATGGTCATTTGGTAAGTGGGTTCTTCCTGAGAAAGAGTTATGATAGACTCATATAGAAAGGCAAGAGGAACAGGTTGATTGTTGGGTAGAGGTGTTTCAGCCAATTGGTCAATAATGACCTACCCCTTAATGAGCTTTTGTGGAAGAAACTCAAGATAAAATTCAACTATAAGCATGATCCACTTAGCCACACATTGGTTTTGATATGGCTTAGAGTGCATGAACTTGAGGGGGTCAGTATTAGTGATAACATAGGTTTTATGATTAAGAATATAGTGATGGAGTTTGGAGGCCACACAAACTAAGGCGAGGTAGAGTTTTTCAGGATGGATATACCAAGTTTCATAGTTTATAAACATGTGGATAATGTAATAAATAACCTACTATTTATTTTATTCATCATGATGTGTGATCATAGCCCTTAGGGAATGGTCAGTGGTAGATATATATATAGGTAAAAGGGTTAGTATTCCTTAGGAGGGGTGGGATAGGTGGAGAAAGAAGATACTCCTTAATGAATCAAAAGCTTATTGGAATTTGTTGGTCCATTTAAAGGAAGTGTCTTTTTTATGAGGTGGTAGAATGGTTGGCATTGATCTGACAATTGAGAGATAAAATGATGGATACTTTGAATATTTGCCTTTCAAGCTGTGGAGTTGTGTAAGGTTAGTAGGAAGAGGCATCTCCAAAATTACTCTAACTTTAATGGGGTATATTTATATTCCACATAGAGAGATGATGAACCCAATAATATTACTTGATAAGACCCCAAAAATTCACTTTTTGGGTTGAGCCTGACATCATAATGAATTAGATGGTCAAAGATGATGGTGAGAACATCTAGGTGATCCTTGCAATGTTTGGATTTCCCAAGCAGATCATTCACATAGTCCTCTAAAATTTTATGGATAAGGTCATGAAAGATATAATTCATGGCTCATTGATAGGTTACTCTAGAATTTTTTAATCTAAAGGGCATGACTTTATAATAAAAGGTACCCTATGGGGTGATAAAGGAAGTTTTATGCTGATCTTTAGGGGCAATCAAGATTTGGTTATATCCTAAGAAACTGTCCATGAGAGATAACATTTCATGACTATCTATAATATAAAAAAATTGGTGGATGTTGGGTAGAAGAAAGTCATCCTTAGGGTAGGTGAGATTGAGGTCATGAAAGTCAATGCAGAACTAAAGTCCCCCTATAGGTTTGGTTATAGGAATGATTTTTGAAACCCATTATGGGTAGTCGATTGGCTGGATGAAGTCAATAGATAAGAGATACTAAATACTTTCTTTGACCAAGAAGGATATGTGAGGATGAATTCTATGAAGATTTTGCCAAATTGGCTTTACCTTAGGATGAGTGACAATGTTTTGGAGGGTGATATAAGGGTTAATATTGGGAATATCTTGATAGGACTATGTAAATGTTATGATATGGTCTAAAAGGAAATAAGGGTAGTCTTGTAGTTCGATGGAATTTAAGGATTAGCCAATTTTGATGATATAAAGGTTATTCTAGGTACCCATGTTGACATCAATGGTTGATTCATTTAGCATGGTTTGGTTCTCAAGAGGGATGGATTTATGAATATAAGAATCCCTTGCACTGAGGTAGGTGAGAATGGAATCACTTGATGTTATATGGTGTTGATGGAAGGGGAGTTGTGTTTAATCATTTTCATATGGGCAAGAGGAAAGGTTTTAGTTTGGATATCCTTTTGGTAGGTCATGGGGCCCTAACTAACAATATTGATAAAAAAAAATGTTGGATGGGTTTATATTAGAGTCTTCTAACTGTAGGGAAAGTGGGGTTGAGGAGGATGGAAGATCTTCATCGATGGTAGTGATGGTCTCTGGTGAGGTGGGTTCTTCTAGTGGTACAAACCCAAGACCAAAGAAATCATGAGGTTTTTGAGTTTTAATGATGGGTAACTCATGAAGTCTTTATTCATAAAGGCTAAGACTAAACCCCTTCCAAGAATACCTATAAAGGTAAGATTTAGCAAAGGTTGGTTTTTACAAGTAGGAAAAATTGGTTATGAGTGGTCAAATGAATAGGATAGTGGTAGGAGTGAGAATTGGTCAATTAAGTCCCCCATAGACAAAATTTATTTGATTGTTAGGGAGCCTAAATGAGATAATGATTCTGATGTTGAGATCATAACAAGGGTCATATTTGAGATTCCCATACTCTTGCAAAGTAGGGAAGGCATCTAAGGATAAAAGGTGATATTATCCAAGGGAGAGACATTGAAATGTGGATTGTAAGGGGACCTCAACTCAGATTTGGGATGATGAAATGGTTGAGCTAGTTGACGCTTCATTAGTGATATAAGTGGAAGTGTTGATGGTTTTAGTTAGTGGGGTGGTTTCATTAGAAGTTGGTTGCAAGGTAGATGAAGGGGGGATGAGAATGTCATTAGGCTAGTATGTCATATTACAATATTCAAAGGGACTAGGATCAGTTTTCATGGTAATAACTTGCCCCTCATGCTCAAATTTTATATAGTGGTGTAAGGTGGAAGGGACATAACCCATAACACGACTCCAACGACATCTGAGTAACACATTATATTGGAACTCACCATATATAAAATAAAATAATTTAATAATGGTGTGAGGCCCCAAATGGATATGGAGGAAAATATTCCCTAAGGGAGTGGTCATGGTATCTATTTCTATCTAATTTTTGCTTTTTCTTAAGTGTAAAAAGAAGAAACTAGTTAAGAAGGGTGTGGAAGGATACATGTTGAATGCATGTGCATTGAATATAAATGATTATGGAGAGCTCCTATTTGAATCTATAAGAATACATACAAATAATAAAACACTAAAATAAACTTGTTTGTTAGATAAGTATATGGGTGGATTGCCTAGCGTGAGCTAGATCCTATAAGTGAAAGCTTTCTAAGAGGCTGTCAATCCACCTGCTTTTAACACTTAAGATTGTGAATAAAAATGAAAGATATTTTCATTTAAAACAAAAAATAAATAAAATTAAAAATAGTTAAATAGAAAAAAATAACTTAATTAAGACAATAAAGTTAAGTGATTTTAAAACAATGACTAAATAAAGTAACTAATGCTGAAAATTAGTCAAAACAAGGTTATGGTTTTGGTTTGGAAATTTAACAAGGGATTAACAAAAGGTGGTTTGGTTGGTTATTAAATGTTTAAGATAATTAAAATGTAAAGGTTAAAATGGGATAAATGGTTGAATGGTTGATGAGGTAATAATGTAAGTAGTTAAGATGGAAAAAGGGGAAGAAGATAAGGAGGGTAAAAGTGGTAAAGGTGTGAATGGAGAAAAGATGGAAAGGGAGAAAATGGATTGAGATAATGAAATGACAAAGGGAGAAAATGGATAAGTGGGGATAAAGAGATTATAAATCCAAGGGGATGATAAAATTAAATTAAAGAAACACAATCAAATGTTACCTTCCAAGCTTGAAGAAGAATGTTGTTGTTGATGATGTTGTTGTTGAAGATGTCTTGAGGAAATTTTGATAGAGCTTCGTTGATTTGAATTATTTCCTCCAAGATGTGGATGACCTCTAAAATGAGGAAATATTTCAAATACCTAAAACAAGATGTTAATAACCAAAGACTAACTTGCCACTTAACCTTGGGTGAAGGAGAGGGTGGGTATTTATAGCATTGTTGTCAAGAACCATGCCAAAAGAGGGAATATTAGAAGTATGTCACCATTTTCCATGTGGTGCATGAATGAGTCAAAATATGAATCTGATTGGATTCCCACCTTGATCATGGGTCTCTAATTTGGGTTGGTGTATCTCCCACCTTGTACATGAGTCTAATATTAAATGGGAATCATGTACATGGGCCTAAATGAGGCTAAAGACTTTTTACCACCCTTTCTTATCTTCATCCAAGCACTTAAAGAGATGCCCCACAAAATGTGGCACCATTTTCCATGTGTGCATGAATGAGTTAAAATATGAGGGTGGTGGTATTCCCACCTTGATCATGGGTCTCCCATTTTGGTTGGTGTGTCTCCCACCTTGTACATGATTCAAATTTTGAATGGAAATCATGCACATGAGCCTAAATGAGGTTAAAATACTTTTCACCACCCTTTCTTATCTTCATCCAAGCACTTAAAGAGATTCACCACAAAATGTGGCACCATTTTCAATGTGGGTGTATGAATGAGTCAAAATATGAGGGTGGTGGGATTCCCACCTTGATCATGGATCTCCCATTTGGGTTAAAAAGTCAAAAATGGGTAGATATAGTGCCCTTTGTCTTTTAAAAATCACTGAAGAGGTGGGTATCCCATTTTTAAGGCCACTTTCATGTGTAAAGACAAAATATATGTTGAATAATTGCCCCTTAAGGTGAAATTCACCATATTTCAAAGAGGGACCCTTATGATGCTTAAATGAGGTCAATAAGCACCTTGGGAAAGGGTCCCAGATGGATTATGATGTTCCACATCAAGCCAACTCACTTCTAATCCATGTCATTTGCCTTATCACCTCTCAAATCACCTTCCATGTCATCATGAATAGTGATAGTGGCTCCCATAGTGAACAGTGATAGTGAATAGTACTTTTGAATAGAACATTCAAATATTATTTTTGAATAGTACTATGTGAATAGATAATAGTGATTTGATTAGGTTAAGATGGGTTGGTTAAGGGTTAATAAGCTTTATGGGGTCTTTATGGGGTCCTAAGGAATTTAGTCATAAAAAATTGTGTAGTTTTTTAGTGTCTACATTTTGTTCCTTTTTGTTATGCAGCTTTGAATTAACAAGATACAAAACAATAATGAATCACTTGGTTAATGTTCAGGGTGCCTCAAGTGTGGGAGGAGATTTTCCCACCTAAAACAAAGATTTGATGAGGAAAGGCCAAATCAGGTGCAATTTTGATAAGTAGTTGGTGGAGAGGCACTAGGTGGTGTCATAAAGTAGTTGGGCATGTGAAATGCCAATGGGTTCACAAAATGTGAATAAGTGTGATAGTCAAGATTGCATAGAGACTAAATCTACTAATGTTGATAAAAAGAAGGTCAGGTTATAGATGGACATATGATAGGGTAACCAGTCCACATCATTAGTCATAGTTGATCAGATCAAGCTTATTGAGTCATTGAGATAAGGTTAGTGTTGTTCATAGGTATCTAGGGTAGGAAGTGATCCTACAAAATAATAAAAATGGTTTGGTTGTACATGAGGTGGGGTGTAACAAGTTCAACATATCAAGTGTAGTTAGTGTAGTCAAAAGGACCAAGGCAAGGCCATCATAAAACACGTGAAGAGGTTAGGTCAAAATGGCCAATGTCAATTTAGACGTGGGTAAGTGGGTTGGTTGGTTAGAATGGGGTGGCCGAGTGGACTCCATATGCACTAGGTAAGTGGATGTTTCCTACATAGTTCCATGGAAATAATGTCCAAAATGAACTTTAGGCCTAATGTAGTTATTCAAAGATGGGGAGTGTTGGTTAACTTGGTTGACCCAATTTGATTTAACATGTAGCTAGGTTTGGTTGAAGGATGTTAGAGAAAAGGAAGTTCCAAAGGGTGTAAAAGCTAGCTATCAAATAGTTTTCCAATTGCTTTGGTAGAAATAGTGGATGAGATTACCTTGAATACAATTAGATGATTACTTCAACTATGTAAAAGGAATCTGTAACCATGGATAAGTAGGTTCAAGTGTGAAATTTTAGGCACAATTTTAAAGAAAAAAAGGAGAAATATGCTTTACCAAGCTTTAGAAAATATGACACCACTCTAATTACCATGGTGAACCAACAAGTTATTTTATCACCATCCAAATAAGCTAACAATATGCACAGCCCACAACAATGTCATTAATAAGATATATAAAGGTATTATTCAATGATTCAAGGAAGAAAACTAGTAGAGTGTGTAAATAAGAAGTGGCAAAGATTCAAACTTTTGACCCTTAAGCCAGTGGGGTCCCAAAATAAGTAAACATTGAGTTTTGAGGGAATTCAAAGAAATAAGCTGAGGTGTTTTGGAATATGGAGTGAGGCAAATAATAATAATGTTAATTAAATGAGGGATCAGGTTAAAATAGGAAGGAAAATAAATGGTATAAATGAAAAACCAAGAGCAAAAATAGAATAAGAATGTATGAAGATAGAAAGATTGGGGAGTTGAAAAAGAACGTGGGAAAAATGAGTCTAAAAGAGACCAAGTAGGAAAATAGTTTGGTGGAAGAGATGACTCCTATAAAATATTACTAAGTGTAAAGTGATTAATTAATAGGGATATTAAAATGCATAGGAAGATGTAGGTTGAGTAGGAGAATCAAGGGAAATGATTGGTTAGGAAGTAGGTCACGTGAGATGGCATAGCTAGAATCCACATACGAGTACCCAAAACTTCCTTTTGAAGGTGGTTTTAGTTTTGATTCTAACATATCTAAAGGTTAGAGTAAAAGGGGTTCAAAATAGGCAAGACCAAAGGAGATGGGGAACAAATCTGCATCCTAATAGCTAGTGGTGCCCATGCTCACTTGTGGGTCATATGAGATTTTGATTGTGGTTGATTGTGTTATAGAGTCATAGGATTGGTATATATCTCATAATAAACCAAAATAAAATGGAATACATTCATAGCTATAACATGCTATATGTTGTGATCATATAAGCTCAAAATGGGTAGAGGGTTTAAAAGGGAAAAAGGTGATAGGTAAGCTGAAGGGAGTAGCTAGAGAGGGACAAAAAAAGGATCTAGGATCAACATGCAAAGGCATTAAAGAAAGAAAAGGATGCACTTGAAGTAATGAACCTAACTATATTTCATGCATTAAATCAAGGGCATGGAGGACATGAGGAAGTAGATAAGGAGATATACGTAGAAGTCATATAACTAATGATCACACTTAGAAGAGGTAGAGGTTGAATGGGAGCAAATAAAGGGGATCCAACAAGGGATGAAGTGAAGGTAGAATAGGATATGGATGATGAGATAGGTGAATAAAACCATGAGGTCACATATAAAGATGAAGGTGGAGAAGGATGGAAGGAGCTAGGCATGGACATATAGGAGGAAAAAAATGGTCAAGAAGAATAAAGAATGTCCTCAAGACAAGAAAAATGAAATGAAATAGATAAAAGGGAGAGGATGTTGGAAAATAATGAAAGCGAATAAGATGAAGATAAAGGATGATAAGAAGAAAAAGGAATAATTTAAGTAGGGATATAAATCATGGATACTCACATAGATGCAAAGGACAAGTGAGTATAAAGATGAAAAGAGGAAAAGGGGAATACAAAAGGCAAAAGTTAGGAACTGATAAGAAGAAAAGGGGAAATTATGGAAGGCTCCTCAAAGGATAAATACCCAATTAAAAACTAGTTGTGGAGGGAAAAAAAGAAGACAAAAAGGATGAAAGGATGAAAATAAATCAAACAAGAATAATGGAAAATGGGAAAGGTAGGAAGAGTGGCAAAATGATATAGAAGGTAGTACACATAAATAAAAAATGCAGCAATAGAAGAAACAAAAATATTGAAACATCGATAGTATAATGTGGAATTGATGAGGAAACAAGAGTGATAAAGAGGGTGTGCCAAATTACTAAGGACAAGGGGAAATGATGAGGATGGAAAAAGAAGACAAACGAGATAGGGAAAAGGTTGGTAAAAAGTGGAGAGAGAAGCAAAAAATGAAAAATATGGGTGGAGAAGAAAGCTATGAAGTATGCACAAAGAAAGGTGTCAGGGAGGCTAATAATATAGAGTATGTAGTGGCTTCATGTGAGATAAAGGGGGCCAATGAGAAAGGCTATCAATCCTTGTGTTAAAAGAGATTGACATGTTGGAAAAGTGGTTAAAAGATATTTACAAGATGAAGGGAGGGAGGTGGTGAGGATATAGGTGGAGGGGTGGAGGAAAAGACGTTAGGTGAGAAGGGAAAATAAAGTAAAGGATGTGTCTAAGATGACCTCAGTAAATGAATGTTTCCTACATAGTCCAAAAAGACCTCAGGCCAATGTAGTTTTCCCAATAATGAGGGGAAAATGAAGAGGAATTATTCGATGATGTTAAAATACAAGGATGCTAAGAATAATCTAAAGCTTCCATGACATAAGATGCCCTAGGCAAGAGGGCATTATTATCAACAAAAGTTAACGAGAAGGAAAATGTGGGGGGGGGGGGGGTAATTAGTTTTTAGTGGTTGAACTAACCTTATAAGTCAAGCAACACCTACATAGTCGATGAACATCATGCCAATGTAGTTTAACTAGGGTTGTAAAATGGTGCTCAAATTGACTGCCCTAATTTGATGGACCACATGGGTTGGTTTGGGCTGATGGAGAAGGTTTTGTAAAATAGAGGTTTTGGTTTTTGGTGAAGGTGATAGTGAAGGTGCATGGTGTATATTGTTTAATAGTTACCATAATGATCCCACATATAGTAAGATGAGTGACACAGATGGATAAGGTAGGATAAATTAGAAGGGAACATAATGCTAAGCACCACAAATGAACTTCAATGGAGCTAATCTAAAGAATAATTACCTTTGTAAGGAGGTTACATCTTCTAAAACTATGTGAGGGTATAAGTATAGTGCTAGCATTGATTATTATGAGTTGAATTTTATAAGGTGGGTATCTATTAGGATCTGCATAGTCATGTTTGTGAAAGGTCATCATCACTATGATCCAAGTTTTAAGGAAAGTAGCAAAGTGATGACCTAAAAATAATGTATTTGATGGCTAAGTAGATTCTATGAGTTATAAAATAGGTAGCATGGTGAGTGATAGAGGATGGACCATGCCTAACCCGAGAGATACATGCGTAGCCTAGATGAAAGGCAGCGATGTCTACATCCTCTATCATGTTTCTTCAGAACTGATGACTTGGGGTTACACTTAGAAGAGGCCTTTGTAGCATGGAGCTACATGGTCCAGGATATTGGTTATATAGTTAGATCAAATAGGGGAGCTTCTATAATGGCAAGAATTTGGGAGTTACCACCACCAATAATAATGGCAGTTTTAAAGACATGATCATTATAGTGGCCCATGGTTGGAAGCCAATTTACATCAACTAGGATAATAGTGACAATGACACAAATGACCACCAGGACCATAAGGACCGCAAGATGACAAAGAAAGGAAAGACATCAGATTTGAATTAGATGATAAGGGAAACAAAAAGATATCATGATGGTACATAATGGCTTTATCAAGATGACCAATCAGATCAAAGGTGACATGTCCATACAAAAAGGTAAGTAGACATGACCATTTCATGTGGGAAAACTATTCAAGGGGATCAATGACATCATATGACCTTCCTCATTGGTGGAATGGAGAATCATGTTAGTGAGGAAGAATGGTCAAGTATTCTATTTAAATAATTATGATAAGTATGAATGTCTATCATTGAGTTATTTGGTTTTATAGGTTATAAAGAGTGTAGAAAACTACACAAATTTTAAGATGGAAAACAATGGTGGAGATATTTAGTAGCCCCTACAACCCAAAATAATTAATATGATGAATATACAGATCTACTAGATACTGCAACATGTAATGGTGATAATGGAAGTACTGATAGATCCAAAATGAGAGGAAAGGTAACCACAACTTGAGATTGAGCCTAAAATCTTATATCTATAACAACAAATAAGGTTAGAATTTCACTACAAAAGATGAAGGGATAGAAAACATGACTGTTGGCCTATCTATGGAGGGAACCCTCACTATCCAAGGGGATGTGTGTTGAGGTAACAACTAGTGGTACCTATGCGAGTAGAATAAATAGAGTAGAGGGATGCAATAGCTATGATAGGTGAGCAAGGTGAAAGACCCAAAATAGAATATGATTCTAACTTTGTGGGGATGAATGTAGAGAGGAGAATAGAGTATACCCTTTAGCAACTACTAAGATAGGGAATGTTATGGATGTTAGTTCAGAGAATAATCATGTAGAAGGATGGTTAAACACATATTCAGAGTCACTAAACAATCATCCTAGTGCTTAGATAGAAAAATAATGTATGTAGGGGCCTTAGGTGAAGTGTGGATAGTTTGATAACTTTGTATGTGTTTTGTGAATCCTCGCACCCTAAATAATATATTGCATAATTTGTTGTAAACATGAACAAAATGTGTTAGATGTCACTAGTCGAATGTTATCATGCTTAAAGTTGTGTGGATACTTATGAATGTTTTGGTTATGGTTATGATTGGTATGGTTATGGTTGTTGTAATCTCACTTAATGTAAAAATAATTATTATTATTGTTGTAACACTAGATGGTAAAAGTCATGATGAAAACATAAACCAAGCACATTAAAATAAGAACAGGTCACGATGATTTATTTTTGACAAGGACTAAAAATAGACCCAAAGTGGGATTAGCTTAATGAATATAAGCCCTTAAAATTTTATGCATGAGTGGTCATTAGTTGATAAAAAAACGTTTCTTGATCACATGGTGTCAAATAAGCTCTAAATCCCTTGATTTACAAATAGTCTAAAGGGAAGATGGGTGATAGGTGTTGTGAATGGTAGTGGGTGATATGTATGATAACCTCATGTGAATTAGTTTTCCCCTTATATAGGTGGCATAAGAATGGTAATAGACAAGTCCATGTTGTATTTTAGATATAGACTAATCAATGTGGGAAGTCTACATGTGAAAGTTGATTGCAGCTTCCAACTTATTCTGCTATTTGAGAGCTGATTACTGCTTTAGATTTTATTGTGATAGTGGGTCTTTTACTTTATTTTTGTATATGGGAAGTTGATCAATGTGGGAAGCTTTCAATAAATTTCTCCACTTTTGACAAAGTTAACTTAGCCATCCTTTAAGGGAGTGGTCTAACCTTATTGGATTTATTTAATGCTCTTGATAGTTGTCCTTCAAGGGAGAAGTCTACCTTATATTTAGAAATTTTTGTTTTGTTTTGGGTAGCTATGCTTTGAGGGAACAGTCTGCAATGTTTAAGATATTGACCCAAGTAGTATTTTGATATCCAAATTGTTTCTAGATATAAATTTTTTAGACATGGACAAGTCTAATTATGTTCAAAGGTTTACCTTTATGAGGTCAAAATATTAACATAAGAAGGTTAATGATATGAAAAGGTGTGGTTTTTGAGAGACAATGACCATGGGATTCCATCTTTTTAGAGATGAAAAGTATCCATGAAAACCATGTTATGGGTAGAGCAATAGTACCCACATTTAGGATTAGGTTATGATTGTGATGGTTAATCATATGGTTATATGTTGTAATCAATTTCCCTCAAAAGGAAAGGAGAAAGATGTGTGAAATTTAAAATTCATAATAAAGGGATGAGCTTAAGTTAGACAAAAGGAGTGAGCTTGATTCTTCTTTAATAAAAAATAGTTGTAGATATGAAGCATTGAGAGGCTTAGGTTCTATTTTGCCTTCGAGAGAGGATAAACTATAAGCTCCTAATCCATACTTATGGGTAATGATGTAGGATCCAATCCAATTAAAATCAAAGTTTCCCCATTTACTCTTCTCTATGTTGGTCACATGTTGGTTTTATTTTAGGATGAGGTCTCCAATATTGAAGTGTCATTATTTGAGATGCTTGTTATAAGTGTGTTTGATACACTCTTGATAGGTATAGAGGTGGGTAAGGGATGATAAATGATTCTTGTCAAGTAGCTCAAGCTGAGCTAAATAGTGTTAATGATAATATTCTTTAGAAATAAGATCTTGTAAAGATATGAAAAGAGAGGGAATTTGGACTTCAAGAGGTAAGACTGCCTCTACTTTGAAGACTATAGAGAAGGGAGTATCACCCATAAATTTTCTAATGCTAGTACTATATGCCCATAAAGTGAATGAGATGTGCAAATGCCAATCCCAGCCTAAAGCACTAACAAATTTGGTTAGTATTTTGTTAAGGATTTTATTAGAGGCTTCTACGTGTTTATTTGCTTGTGGTTGGTAAAGTGAGGAAAATATTAAATCTATGCCAAATGCATCACATAAATCTTGGAATTACTTATTTTTGAAGGATTTACCATTATCAATGATGATATTATGAGAAATGCTAAAGTAGAAAATGATATGATGGTTGATAAAGTAGACAATCTTCTCTTCTTTGGTTGAGACAAGAGGAATAGCTTCCACCCACTTGGTGAAGTATTCAGTGGCTATGATGATGAAGATATGCCACTACAAAGAATGAGGGTTGATTTTCCTAATGAGATCGAGCTCCCATTGTGAGAAAGGCCAAAATTCATTAAATAATTGGAGGCCATTAGCTGGTACATGATGCAAATTAACATGCTATTGACATTTAACAAGCTTTTTTGCATAAACAAAATAGTCTTGGTTGAGGGTGGGATAATAGTAACCAAGGAAAAGGATATGTTTAGTGACTACTAGACCACTAAAATGTCCCCTATAAATTCCATCATGTGTTTCCTTGATGGCATGGGAAGCTTCATGGTTGCATAGGTAATGAAGAAGGAGACCATCAAAACCACATTTGTAAAGGATTCCCCCTAGTATGGTGTAATGAGATGTACTATGAATAAAGTTTTTATGGGCATTCCTAGAGAGATTAAGAGGAATGATGCCTAGGTTGAGGTAGTTGAAAGTTTGGTCATACCAAATGTTAGATGGGGATTTGTCCACATTAAAAATGGTAGGGAGGTCACATTGGCTATATTAGGGTGTGGTAAAATGATGAATGGTGACAAATATTTTGGAATTGGAAGGCTAAAAAGGGATATGGGAAGAAAGGTAGGTCATTATATCCACAAATTTATTGGTAGATCAGGGAATAGACTAGACTAGATAATGTTCAAATGATATTAAGAGTTTATCAACTAAAAGTTTCTATTTTTGAAAGACATCATTCTTACACTGATAGGATCCATTGAGCTAGTTGACCATAAGCTGGGAATCACCAAAGACATCGATTGTCTTAATTTCCAAGGTTAGAGCAATTGAGAGACCTATCACTAGGGATTTTTACTCAACCATATTATGTGCACTCAAAGTCAAGTTTGAAGGAGAGAAAAAGGGGTTCACCATTGAGAAGAATGAGAATAACTTTGAAACCCCCTCCTTGTTGGCACTTTGAGCCATCAAATAACATTGTCATTTGGTAGGTTATGCCATCCTCTTGAAAAAGAGTCACTATAGACTCTGTAGACACTGAAATCGTGTCGGCTCCCCTGGTCATCCTTCATTTTGTTCTCCCTCACCTATTTAACCCCTATCAACCACTTTCCCACTAGCCTTGACCCTCGCAGCATGTCAAAATGAGTAGAAGGCTAAAGTTAGTCTCTGTCCCCCATTCTGCATCTGCCGACCACGGTCACCACCCGACCGACGTGGCCGACATCGGTCACTTCTCGGCCGACGTCGGTGGTTCTGCCGACATCGATTCTCCTTAGCACTGCATTCTCAACCCGAATGTAGAAATCGTTACCCATTATTCGTTACCCATTCGGTTCTCAATCGGTTTCCCGATCGGTTATCAAACCGTCCCTCACCTTCATCCACAACCTCTTCATTTGATCCACAATTCAATCATTCAACCAGCTCATCCATTCAACCGTCTCTTGCGATCAATCAATTCTGATGATCAACCATTTCTTGTATCCAACGTATCTACAATTAATCTTTCATATTTCTCTCTCTGATACAGGAATCCTACTTTGGTCATCTGTGACATAGTGATAATGTCTTCAATCATGTCTCTGACTCTATTTGCAGCATGTAACAGGTAAGTATCTTGTTCAGTGCTTTCATTTTTGTTTCTCTCTAGTTATTATTTGTTTATTACTGCTATCACCCAAGATATTTTCAGACTGTAGACCCAAGACTTTTCTTCCACCCGTATCACCTCTGTCCACCATTTCTGATTACAGTCTTCCTACCCAAACCCCAAACAAAACAACAGACCTTCCTTTAAAGCCTAAGACCCTGTCCCGACCCTAAGACCCTGTTCAGACCCTATCCTGACTCGACCAGACTTGACCAGACCCAACCAGACTCGCCCAGACTTTGTCCAAAACTATTGCCCCGATCGACGCTGGTCATTACCCCGACCGACGTTGGCACTTTAATTGACGTCGGCACCTTCCCCTGACCGACGCCAGCACAGAGACCGACATCGATGACTGTGCAGAAGTGTGCTTCATATTCAGGTACGCATTTTATTTTTTGTCTTTTATTTATGTCATTTTATCCTTCACTATTACTACTTTCATCAAATATTCTACTTTTTACTAGTGGGTTGATATCCTTCTAGGAAGTCTTCATACTTCCGAGATCAGGCTTCTGATTGACAGCCCACCGTCTCTTAGTCTAACATTTTTTCGTGTTTCAGTCTCTTTTTCTCCGCAGGTGTCATTCCTCCACAGCCAAAGAGGAGTACCTTCCAACGTCTGATTTTGCGCGCACGACTATATCCGGGTATCTTCTAACCCTAGACCATCTCTTAGTTTCTCATTTCTATCTTTTGAATGTAGAAAGCGATTTAGCATAGAAACATTCTGGCACGCCCGGTGGGACCCTAGGGCCTTCCTTGGGTTCTTTCTTTCTTTCGTTCATATAGGTGCATTAGGTTTCTTCTTTTTCGCCTCCTTTCATCTCTTCTTAATGACACTATAAGCAGGATTAAAAAGAACATTTATTTTCTTTCTTGCACTTCTAGACTAGCCAAAACTCATACTCTTCGACTCTTTCTCCATTTCATCTTCATACGAACAAAACATTTTGACTTGGAATTAAAACATGTTGCACTTTCATTTCTGCTTGTGCTTGCATTCTTAGACCACATTTAGTAATTAACAAATGCATATTCAATTAATCTAGATCACTTCATGTTACACGACCAAACCACTTGCACAAAACAAACATTTTAACTTACTTGAGACAAGGCCCGACTGGGATTTCATCCCCCAGTGGATACCTTACCCGTCCCGGTGATCTTACTTGGATTTCATCACCAAGGAGAAAGCCCACTCTGTTCTCTGGCAGAGTCTAAACTATAGGGGAAGTATATTTTGGCTAAGCGGGCCCAATTTATCACTGGACCCGTGAAGTGAGGGGAGCTTGCTCCTTAGCACTAGGCCTCGTACGGACCCTAACATAGACTTCTTGAGTATCATAACTGACCTGAAACCATCCATAGACTGCTTATTCTAGGACCCAACTCAAAGCCAATTTTTCCTCCACACACTTTCTAAGGCATAAGCCACTATAATCCTAAAATTTTACTCTTAGGGTTTTAGGATCTGCTTGTTGTCTTCATCTTTTTAGTTCTTATCTGCTTGTTTGAGCTTGTGAGGACATTCCTTCTTGCCTTGAATGGTTCTGACTCATAGTCAAAGCAAGGCTCTTCTTGACCACACGAGACATCAATCGCTTTTGCCTACCCTGTCCATAACCAGTCCTCTAATGGAGTTCCACTTGGAGACTGAAAGAACTCCTATTCGACCATTCCTAACCCAATCGCCTATCGTCCCTAAAGGGGACCAAGATTTTGCACGATTCTTGGACCTCAATGTCACAGCCCTCCAAAACTATCTCGTGAGAAACCAAATGCGAGACCTTTCAGGCGAAGTGGTGGTGACATCAACATCGTCCGCTACCTAGCCTTTCACCTCAACCATTAACCCAACCATGGCCAATACGCAAAGTTTGGCCTCCCCGTCTATTTTTAGACCGACCTCCATCGGAGTTCCATTACCCCCTCAATCACCTGTAATTCAACCAAGTTCTACATCATATCAGAACTTGATTGTCTCGACCCCTCACACTCTTGCACCCATATATGCAGGAGTGCCTACCTCGTCCTTTGTCAATGCTGTCACACAACCACCTTTGGTGGTACCCAGTCAACCTATGCCTTCTACCTTCATAACCCAACCACCTTTTGCCTCTACTTCTGTCCCTGCGACTAGTCATCCGTACGTTGTGCCCTTATTAGTACAACCAACTATGTCGTATGCCCCTTCAACCTCTTTTCAAGTGCCTTACAACCTAGGGGGTGCCTCATCTACCAATTTGTCAGCAGACATCATCAAGATGCTGATGGATAAAATGTCCAGTCTCGAGGCTTCTATTTTTGGTTCAAGCAATGTCTCATCATACGACCAAATTTGCAACGAGCCCATTCATCCTTCCGTCCCTATCCGACCATACCCCAACCAATGGGAGCTTCCTAAATTTACTCATTTTCAGAGTAAGGAAGACCCACAACAGCACTTACGGGCATTCAGACATGCCTGCTACCTTATAGCGCATGATGATGCGTTACTTTTACGCACCTTCCCTATGTAGCTTTCTGGACCCGCCCTTGACTGGTATAGCTCTCTTACCAGACATTCAATCTTATCATTCATTCAACTCACCCAATTATTTCTCGACCATTTTTCTATCAACATCAACAAACAAGTCTCAATCACAGACCTTTACTCCATCAGGCAATTCAACGATGAATCAATAGTTGATTTTGTCGCCCATTGGAGAGGCCTGATTAACCAGCTCTCCTTCTCTTTGCCTCAACCTAAGCTCATCAAGATCTTTTCTCGAGCATGTGTCAGCCACATCTCTTCCACCTTGCAGATTCAAACATTTTGCACTTTCAACGAAGCTTTCACCATGGCTCAAAAGCTTGAACTCCACACCATTGAAGAGGATAAGGTCAAATTGCGTCATACCAATGCAAGAACCAATGACCCTTCTTCTTCTAGACCTCCTTCTGCCAACTCTGAATCCAACAGAGTGGCCAACACTGTGGTCGTTAGATCACCATCCTCGACAACTAATCAACCTCAACCTTCAACATCTCAAAGCATCACCAAATACTTCCAACAACGGTACATGTAACCCTTCCCTAACCGTCCTCCTAGTCACAACAACATTCAGACCACAACCAATGACTCTCATAACCATCATATACACACAGTCAACATGGTTTTGCCTCTTATCCCTAACCAACCTCCATCACAGGTAGAAGAGCCATCTTCTCCCGTTTGTCTTTCACAGGTAGAAGAGCCATCTTCTCCCGTTTGTCTTTCACAGGTAGAAGAGCCATCTTCTCCTGTTTGTCTTCCACAAGGAGAAGAATCTTCTTCTATTAGTCCTCTATCAACCTCTTCCATATTGGAGGACGCCTTGACCATGTCAACACCAGCTACCTCGCCTTCATCCTTCTTATCATCCATAGATAATCATACCTTTTCGACTCCTCAACCACACATAGAAGACATGACTATTCCGGTGCCCTTTCCACTTAAAGAGCCCACATCTTCAATTTCTTCTCCATCGAGAGAAGAACCATCCATATCCAAACCCAAACCCGTGTAGGCATCCATCATGCCCAAAGAGATTAAACCTCTTGGTGTTCGCCCCACATCTAACCTTGCCTCACATAATAGTGGCCCTCAACCCATACTAAAGAAGGACACTAGACCACACCGGAGAACTCCTCCCCCACCTTCGTCATTACCTTCAATTTTAGGCCTGCATCCATCCACTTTAATAGGAATTCTGCCCACTCCCATACTTCATAGAGGCAAGTCACCTCCATTATCTCCTCAACCCGTCAGACATATATCTCCTCCAATCCATCGACCAATGCCTCTTATGCCTCCTAAACCAAAGTCATCAACCCTCACTACAATAAAACATCCAGACCCATTAGCAGGTTCTTATGCCTTGCTATTACGGCAATTGTTTCAGTCCTCTCGCATCTATCTCCCACCTCTTAAACCATATCAATCTCTTAGACCTAAACCCCCCTAGTTTGACGACACTCAAATTTGTGCGTATCATCACATGCTTGGGCATAACACCGAGCGTTGTTGTGCCCTCAAGGTTGCCATTCGCCAATGTCTGGGGAATGACACCCTTCTTCTCAACCACATCATCAATAAACCTTCAACACCACCCCACTCATCAACCCTCGGATCAAGGCCATCTTGGTTCGACAACTCTAAATTCTGTCACTATCATCACACTCTGGGACATGACACTGAGCGTTGTTGCACTCTCAAAGCTATCATTCGTCAACAATAGAAAAAGGATTCCCTTCTCATCAAGGATCCTCTTGACCTCCTCTTTGACAAATCATCAACACCGACCCATGCTTCTCAAACCTCATCACCTAAATCGAGATCTCCACGCCAGCCTATGGTCCCTTTGTCACCTTTGACCCCATTATTCGACATCAACACAGTCCATCTGACCACTAAACCTCAACCAACCTTGACCAATCTATCTAACATTTTCCCTAAGTGACTGGGGGAATCCAACCTTATCCTGACCTCGACCAAACATTCAACTAAGCCGTCGACCAAACATTCAACCAAACATTCGACCAACTTTGACCAGACATTAGACCAAACCTCGACCACACATAGTCCAACCATCAATCAACCTTCCTATCATGACCCTGACCAGTAGCAACCAAACCTCGACCAAATTTCAATCATCAAACACCGACCAACCAAGCACCCATCACTTCTTCAAACCGTCATCAATCATCGTGACTAATTTGGAACGAGGCAAATGGGGCAAGTTTGCTCCTAGTTGACTTGGACCTTACCACACTAGCATGGCCCAAGGACTTATCAGAACCTGAGCCTCTTAATGCATTGCATCTGCGACCATTCTTTTGTTAGTCGAGTACTCATCCACTTGACATTTATCTTGAGCTCGTCCCTTGAGCAATCCCTATCCTCTTAGTCCTCATTCCTTTCAACCCTACTCCCCTTTAACAAATCCTATATACCCCTTTTATATAGTATGGATGCTTTGTCCTAATAAAAGGGAGCCCTTGACCTTCTATAGTCATGTCCATGACTCACATTTCTGTCAAAACTAAATCAAGATGTCAACATATCCAGGTCACCAAACTCAAATCAAAAGGCAGACTGCTCCCTCAAAGGACAACTGTACTATCATTGCTGTAGCTAATAGACTGCTCCCTCAAAGGACAGCTATTCAAAGCCCTTATATATAAAGCAAAAAATATACACCACTCCCTCGAAGGATGGCTATGACTAATTCTTGCTACAAATAGCAATCTTTCTTATAAGCTTCCCGCATTGATCAGCTTCACAACATGACCACCAAGCAAATGACATCTCTCTGCAGGCTTCCCGCATCGATCAGTCTGCACTAAAAAAAAAAAGAAAATGAGTCATGGACTTGGCTTGTAGTTGTCTCAGGGTCTCTTATAAAAAGGGGCAAAGTTATCTCTGCTCTTAAAATGGGTTACCCTATCCTCCTCCTATCACCTACTCAAGGGACTTCGAGCTCACTTTAATGTCAAAGTGATTCGATTACCTCTCTAACACTACATATGGTCAACGACGTCATGCATGAATGGGGCTCTTGGTTATAATAACCCCTATCTATGTTGTTTTCCTAGTCCTTGTCAATGAAAGAGCAATATGCCTTTCACTTTTTCTTCACTTTGGTCACGTTCAACTTCATCACTTGTCAAATCCAACTACGCCAACCCAACATTTTCAAACCTATCACATCATCATAGCCTATTCACAGTAGTTTCTATGGACACCAATACACATGGGAACTACCGACCAGATGTAATTTATGTTAAGCATAAACCAATACTTACTGAAGCATTAATAGACCTCAATTCATTTTTAGCATACATCCATTGCAACTATGGACAATTGCTAGGGATGAAAGACCACATCACCAATGTTACAGAATACACCATTTGGAAAAGGCTGTAACATCTCTTTTTTCTCCTCATCATTTTGACCTTGACCAAGACCAGTCTATCGACCACTTTCACCACTTGTCTACCACTCAGACTCTTTGTTCGAACTGTTATGAACTACATTGGTCTGAGGCCCTAAGATCGGGGCTATGTAGGCAGCACTCAGATGATACGATATCTTCTGGGGATAGCTTGACCACCCTTGTTTGTTCATCTCTCTGATGGACAAACCTTCCTTCCTCCTTTTGACCATGACCTTGCCCTCGACCATGACCAATCGATTCCTTTGACCATTCCTCCCTTTTCGGGAGAACTACATTGGCCTGAGGCCCTTCACACAAGGGCTATGTAGGTAACACTCAAATCACATGACGTCTTCTAAGGTTAGCTCAGCCACATCCTTTCATCCATCCATCCACCTTGACCAATGACCATTAGAGATCATGCCTATCTCCTTCGACTTTCGACCACTTCCAAGACAATGTTGTCTAGGTTGTTTTTGCATGTATGCTACCTCTTGGCTGGTTAGCAGAATTATGCGCAGACTATTTTTGGACCCTCACAAGTATAGGATTGCAAGCCCATTGATCTGCACTACTTATGCCATTTTTGTGTTTCTGGGAGCACTTCCTGAGCCCAGGATACCTAGAACACGATGACCATTTGGAGCTTCAGCTTCGATTGAATAACCCAATCAATAGATGACTAAATGCTGGGGCTCGATTACTTTAATTTTGGCACTCCTCGACCCTTGACCTGTGACAATCGTACCTAACCATCTCGTGATGTGGTACACATGCAATCATGATTTTTGAAACATTCACCCTCACCCCTTTTCCCCTTTTTCATCCACTCTTTGTCAAATCAGTACCTGATTCCCGATTCCCTTCCCTCGACTCCTGCTTTGAGGGGGAATACCTCATCCACAATTGGGGCAATCCACCTTTTGTTTTTGTCTTGCAGTTCATTCAAACAACCAATAAGATGAAATCGACCTTATCCACACCTAGGGCAATCAACTCTTGTTTTTGTCTTGCAGTTCATCTAGAACAACCAACAAGACAAAAAGGGGCAAATGTAGACACTAAAATCGTGTCGACTCCCCTGGTCATCCTTCATTTTGTTCTCCCTCACCTATTTAACCCCTGTCAACCACTTTCCCACTAGCCTTGACCCTTGCAGCATGTCAAAATGAGTAGAAGGCTAAAGTTAGTCTCTGCCCCCATTCTACATCTGCCAACCACGGTCACCACCCGACCGACATGGCCGACGTCGGTCACTTCTAGGCCAACGTCGGTGGTTCTACCGACGTCGGTTCTCCATAGCACTGCATTCTCAACCCGAATGCAGAAATCATTACCCATTATTTGTTACCCATTCGGTTCCCAATCAGTTTCTTGATTGGTTATCAAACCATACCTCACCTTCATCTGCAACCTCTTCATTCGATCCACAATTCAATCATTCAACCAGCTCATCCATTCAACTGTCTCTTGCGATCAATCAATTCTGACGATCAACCATTTATTGCATCGAACATATCTGCAATTAATCTTTCATCTATCTCTCTCTGGTACAGGAATCCTACTTCAGTCATCTGTGACACAGTAACAACGTCTTCAATCATGTCTCTGACTCTATTTATAGCGTGTAACAGGTAAGTATCTTGTTCAGTGCTTTCATTTTTGTTTCTCTCTGGTTATTATTTGTTCATTACTGCTATCACCTGAGATCTTTTTAGACTGTAAACCCAAGACTTTTCTTCCACCTGTATCACCTCTGTCCACCATTTCTGATATACAGTCTTCCTGCCCAAACCCCAAACAAAACAACAGACCTTCCTGTAAAGCCTAAGACCCTGTCCCGACCCTAAGACCTTGTTTAGACCCTATCCCGACTCGACCAGACTTTACCAGACCCAACCAGACTTGACCAGACTTTGTCCAAAACTATTGCCCTGACCGACGTCGGTCATTACCCCAACCGACGCTAGCACTTTAACCGACATCGGCACCTTCCCCTGACCGATGCCGGCACAGAGACTGACACCGGTGACTGTGCAGAAGTGTGCTACATATTTAGGTACGCATTTTGTTTTTTGTCTTTTATTTCTATCATTTTATCCTTCACTATTACTACTTTCATCAAATATTTTACTTTTTACTAGTGGGTTGATATCCTTCTAGGAAGTCTTCATACTTTCGAGATCAGGCTTCTGCTTGACAGCCCACCATCTCTTAGTCTAATGTTTTTTCGTGTTTCAGTCTCTTTTTCTTCGCAGGTGTCATTCCTCCACAGCCAAAGAGGAGTACCTTCCAATGTCTGATTTCACGCGCACGACTATATCTAGGTATCTTCTAACCCTAGACCATCTCTTAGTTTCTCATTTCTATCTTTTGAATGTAGAAAGCGATTTAGCATAGAAACAAACTCATCTATAAAGTCAAGAGGAGGTGGTTGGTTGTTTATTAAAGGAGCTTCAACCAATTGGTCAGCAATGACCTTCCCTTTAATCAAATTTTACTAGAGGAATTCAAGGTTGAATTTAGCTAGGAGCATGAGCCAGTTTGCCATATGATAATTTTGGTATGGTTTAGAGTGCATTTACTTGAGTGGGTTGGTATTAGTTATGATATGGGTTTTATGGTTAAGAAGGTAGTGGTGGAGTTTGGTGGCCATAAAGTTTAATGCTAAACAAAGTTTCTCAGTATGTGTATATCAAGTTTTATATTCTACAAGCATGAGGCTAATTTAGTATACATCATTCTCTTTGTGTTATTCAACTTGGTGAGACAACATTTACCCTAGGGAATGGTTGTTGGTAGAGATATATAGGTAAAAGGGGTGGTCATCTTTAGGAGGGGTGAGGATGGGTAGTAATGAAAAGTAATATTTGAGAAAATCAAAGGATTTTTGATAATCACTATTCCATTTTAAGGATACATCCTTCTTTAGAAAGTGATGAAAAGGTTGGCACCAGTTTGAAAGTTAAGAAATGAAACAATGAATGGATTGAAGTTTTCCTTGTAGGCTAGGAAGCTGCTTAAGGTTGGTTGGAGGAGGCATGTCCAAAATTGCTCTGACTTTAGTAGGGTCTACTTTAATTTCATGAAGGGAGATGATAAAACCAAGAATATTTCCTAAAAGGACCCCAAAAATGAATTTATTTAGATTAAGGTGAATAGTATAATGGATGAGGCATTCAAATATGATCGTAAGAATAGTCAGATGATCTTTTTAGAGTTTGGATTTGTCAAGAAGGTCATCCACATAGTCTTCTACAATCTTATAGATGATATCATGGAAGATATAAGTCATGGCACATTGGTAGGTTACACCAATGTTTTTAAACCCAAAAGGCATGACTCTATAGCAAAAATTTCCCCAAGGTGTGGTAAAGGTGGTTTTGTGCTAATATTTAGGAGTAATCAAGATCTGATTATAACCCAAAAACCCATCCATGAGAGATAACATCTCATGGCTGGCTATAAGATCAACAAGCTAGTTAATGCTAAGTAGAGTAAAGTCATCCTTGGGTTAGGCAAGGTTAAGGTCATGAAATTCCACATAAATGCATAAACCCCTAGTGACTTTGGTGATAGGTATGATATTCAAGACTCATTAGGGGTAGTCAATGGGTTGAATGAAGTTTATAGATAGGAGACACTAAATCTCTTCTTTGATGAGAAGGACTATGCTAGGATGTATGCATTGAATTTTTTGTTTAACAGGTTTAACATCATGATGAGTGACTATGTTATAGGTAGCAATGGCAAGGTCAGTCATGGGCATATCACTATAAGACCAAGCAAATACTATGCTACGATATTAGAGGAAAGAGAATTCCTAAAGTTCCTCAGCATTTAGTGATTGGCCCAATTTGAAAATGCTGGGGTTCTCTAAAGTGCCCAATTTGATACCCATGGTGGATTCATTTAACATAGTTGAGGCCTCAAGAGGAAGGGATTTATGGATAGAAGAATCCCCTGCATCAAGGTAGGTAAGAATAGAATAATGATCTTGATGTTGGATGGTGTTGATGGTAAGAGAATCATTCTCTACCATTTTAGGGTGTATGAGTGGAAAGACTTTGGTTTGGCCACCCTTTTGGTAGATGAGAGGGCCCAAACTAATGGTATTGACTAGAAAAAAAAGGTTAAGGGGGATGATGTCAGAATCTTTAAGCAAGGAAAGTAGTTAGGTTGGTGATGATGGGATATCCTCCTCCATGGTGGTAATAGGTTTAGGTGAATTGGTGGGTTCTATAGGTGGTTCATACCCAGGGAAAAATGACTCATGAGGTTGAAAAGTTTTGATATGGGGTAACTAATGAGGCCCTTGTTCATAGAGACCAAGGCCAAATCCTTTCCAAGCACATCTATAAAGAGACAACTTAAGCAAACTATGGTTTGCTAAGATAGGAAAAGTTAGAGGTAAATGGTTGGATAGATGAATTAGTGGTAGGGGCTAGAAGTGGTTGATCAAGTCCCCCATAAATAATTTTTTTTTATGGTTAGGGAGCCCAAAAGGGATTATAGTTCCAATGTTTGGGTCATAAGAAGGGTCATTTTTGAGATTCCCATATTCTTAGAGAGTAGAGAAGGCATCCATGGCTAAGAGTATATATTACCTGAGATAAAGATGTTGGAATGTGGTTGCCATGGGGTTCTCTACAAGAATCTAGGAAGAAGGGATAGATGAGCTAGTAGAAGCTTCATCAACATTTGGTATGGAAGTGTCATAGGTTTCGGTTGGTGGGGTTGTGCCATTAGTATATGGTTTTGAGATGGATGGAGGAAGAAGGATGTTATTAGGCTGATATGTCATATTGTAAGATGTGAAAGGACTGGGGTCAGCTTAAATAGTCACAACTTACCCTTCATGGTCAAATTTGACACATCAATGTAAGGTGGAAGGGGCTAACTCATGACATAAATCCAAGGGTGATCGAGTAAATTTTTTTATTAGAATTATCCTTCTAAAATATAATTTTTTTTAGAATGCTATGGGGCCCTACAAATATATGGAGGACAACTATGCCCAAGGTATTAGCCATGGTATCATTAAAAGAATGAAGGACCACTATGTTTTTAGACATGATGTTTATTGGTAAGTACAACTAGTCATAGGTATGGGAGGAGATAATTTGATGTTAGCTCCTCCATCAATCATCACCCTTTTGATGTAAGTTTGATTAATGTATGCCATAATAAAGAGGGGGGATTGGGATCCTCTAAATGGATAGAAGATATTTTTGAATTTTTGAAGGTGACAAGTTGGAAGTTCAAAGGGCACCAACAAAGGTGGTTAGAGGTTGAGGGTCATTGGGTTAGAGCTCGATGGATTTAAAGGCTTATATGAGTGCTTGGTGGTGAGGAGGAGAGGTAGAGATTAACTCATACAAGATCATTTTTGCTAGAGTTTAGTGAAGCTTCTTGAGGATAGATTTCTATATGGATATTGCATATGGGTTAGGGTATGGAGGGTAATATGGGGAGGCATCTAAGATAGGCACCTTAGGTTTATTTGATGATGGGGATGGTTAGGTATTGTTGGCTTGGGAGTTTGGGGAGGGATAAGTCCAAGGAATGGATGCCTTAGCCTTCCCTTTATCCTTATGTTATGATCTCATGACCACATTAATTATATGGATAATAGGAGAGGTTGAGGTAGTGGATCTTTCTAACTCACCTTTATTATTAGGTGAAGGTGGAGGAGTGGGTAGGTGTTGCATAGGTATAGTTGTTATTTGGGTCAATAGGGGTGGCAAAGTAGGTTCTTTTATTAATAGATCATCCTCATCATAAATCTAATGGATAAGAGTTTGGTGAGTTTTATAATTCTCCATGTCATGGCCAAGTTTCCTATGATATAGGTAAATCAAATTATCATTAAACAATGATGATTTAGGATGTGAAGGGTCAATAGGTTTTATAGGTGGTAAGGCCAAGGAAGAGGTTCGAAACAACCTTTGTAGAAAGGTTACATAGGACTTAGCTAAAGGTGGTAAAGATTTAGTATTTTTTTTCTTTGGATGTTGAGGTAGAAGGTTGTTTGGACATGGGTTTGGTGATAGGTGTCTTAGGTAAGGTGGTATGATTTGATGGTTTTGGTTTAGGCAAGATGGTTGATGAGTTGGAGGTAGAGGATGGAAAGATAGGTAACTTAAGAATCATTAGTGTAGTGAGGAGAGGTGTCTTAGAAATCAAGTATGAAGGCATGACCAACAAAGGTGGTGGGGTTTTTGTAAAAATAATGGGCTTTAGGCTCAAGGTAGAGGGATGAGGACCCAAAATGGAGGGAAATTTTGAGGAAGGCAAAATCTGGGGTTTTGGGTCTTTTGGTGGTTTTACCTCTTTGGTTGTTTTAGTTTCCAATTTTGAAGGGGGTTTGGTTACTTATGTCTTATTTTTAATAGTTAAGCCCTTAGGTGGAGGATAAGGAATGGTTATTTTACCTTTGTCTTAATTTTTGATAGAAGGTTTCAAAATTAGAGGTTGGGTGGATGAACTTATCTTCTTTTGAGAGATAACTTCCAAAGAGAGAGTGGATGGTTCTATGATATGGGAGGTAGGTGTGGTATCCTCCAATAGAGGTGTGAGTATGGTGGCTCCCTTTGTTTAGGTGTCCAAAGGAATCAAATGTAGTTTCTCTCTTTCCATTAGGGGGATGGGAAAAGAAGTGGTTGAGGTGATGTTTTATTAAAAAATGGATTAATTAATAACTACCTTTATATTATGTTCCTTATGGGATGGTTATGGTTTATTATAATGATAAGAGGTAAAAGGAGCATGATTAAGAAAAGGCTTACAGAATATGTCAAGGGCCTAGTTCAATGGTGCATTGGGATTGTCCAACGTAAGCTCCCCTTTGTCAATGAGGGATTGAATAAGGTATTTGAAGGTTTTGTACCTATTGATGTCATGCCCTATGACTTGGTGAAAGGCACAATGGTCATTCTCATTATAGAAACTCGATATCAGATGAGAAGCATCAAACTATTGGGGTGGTTTAATTGGTGGAATTTGGATGATATTGGATTTTAGTAACTTTTCAAAAATATAAGGATAGGGCTCCTAAAGTGGAGTTAATTGCTTATGATTATTAAAAGTTTGGTTCCTTTTGTTTTAGTTTGAATAATTAGAGGAGTAAAAGGTCTAGTTCCTTGGGTTCTGTTGGTTGGTAGATGGTGGTGGTGTGGCTTTGAGGACAATGGTTTTGGTAGTTGCTTCATTTTTAGTGTTGGAATTGGTTTGGTTTGGAAGAAAAAGTCTCATTGGGTTTGTAAGTTGAGTTCTTACTCTTCGCCTTTAACCTTCTTTCATCAATGGCTCTATTATCTAGTTTGCAAGCCATGTTAAAATCTTCATCAAAGGTCCAAAAGTTTTGGACATGCAATGTGGATGAAATATGTTTTATACATGCTCGAGTGAAGAGCTATATAAGCTCAAGTTGAGGTAATGAAAAGGAAAGTTGGTTGATTAGGCTCCTCTAATGAGCCACAAAATTATAAATAAATTCATCTTTGAATTTCTAAATGGAATAGAGGTCGGTAATAGAAACTTTCTTGGATATATTGATTAGCAAGCGATTCAGGAATTTTTTGGATAATTGAGTGAAAGAAAGGATGGAATGTGTGGGTTTAGAACTTTACTAATCTAATGCTAGTTTGGATAATGACATAGGAAAGGTGTGGAGGAGAAGAGCATCATCATGGTTAATCAAGTAGCATGGATGCCTAAATGTTCTTAAAATGTTGTTGAGGGTCTTCTTTACTATTAAACTTGGTAAATTTTGGAAGTTCTCACTAGGTCAAATAAAGTCTGATGGAGATCGAATGGTGAATAGGCTCATTGAAAATTTATTCATATGATAAGTGATTATGGGCTCCAGAGATGGATGACTCAAGGGTAGTCATCTTGTCCATGATCAACTTCATGAAGTCTGCTTGAGGTTGTTGGGATGCATAGTTATATGGTATGTTTTGTTAAGGTTGCACATTGTGTGAATAGCTAGTAGATAGTTGAGATGACTCCATATATATATATATATAGATGTTAATGGTTGGATAGAGGTGGGTGGTTGGATAATGGGCATATGCCCTTATGGATTATGAAGATAGCTAAAGGTTGTGTGTTGGGCTAGATTGGTGGTTGGGTTAGTGGCTGATGGAAGGGTGGTGACTCTTGTGTTGATTAGTGGTAACATGGAGGGTATGGACACCAAAAGGCTTGGAAGTAGAGTAGTATTTTATGAATTAGAGGTAACTAAAGTAAAATGGGTCAATTTAGAGGTAGTCACTCTTATTATAGAGGAGTGATTAGTAATAGGTATAAGGGTAGTGGTAGTTTGGGTTGGTGGGTTAGTTTTGAGAGATTTGTTGGTTGATGATAATATTTACAAAAATAAAGGTTGAGTAGTTCCCATGGTATTGGAGGTATTCCCCATGAGGTGGAAAGGCATGCCATAAGACAGATTGATGGGTGGGGTCAAAATCAGGATTTGGTAATATGTGGTTCTTAAGTAGTGTTGTAAAGTTGTATGATTATTGTTTAGAAAAGTGAAAAAATATACATCTCCTAGGACTACCTAAATAGGACTTCCTAGAGAGTGATCAGATTCTATGGGTTTGAAAATGTGTTCCATGGATGAAGAGGTGGAAGTTGGTGATAGTTGATTTGGTGGTGGGTCTTGTTTCTTGAGGTCTTTTTGTTGTTGGTGAGTGAGAACCATATGAGAAAATAAGAAAAGGATGATACGTTTTCACACATCAAATAAAGAGAAATAAAAAAAAAGACTCAATTAAAAAAATGCATTCACTAAGAGTGTTAAATCCTATGCTTATTTTTAATCTCTCTTTTGGCTTATGCCTTAAAAAAGTGTAAAGAGGAAATTGGCTTGAATAGGTCCTAAACAAGGTAGTCTATGTTTGGTTTCAGGTTATGTTTATGCACTCACTATAAGTTTGTATTAGTCTGAGTACATGGGCTAGTACTTGGGGCTTTCTCCCATTTTGTCACAATCCCACACTCAGTGCAGGTGCATAGCCAATATGTACCAATTTCTAGAGTTTATACTTAGCCAAAGAACTAAGTTGGTTATCCCCTCAGTGATTAAATCTAAGTAAGATAATTGGGAAAGGGTATGGTGATCAACTAGGTGATGAAATCATATTTAGTCCTTGTTTTAAGTTTGTTTTAATCTTTTTTGTTCAAGTGGTTTGGTTTGTGTAACATTTGTGAACTATAATTAAATCATAATGCTTTTAATTAAACTAGGTGAGCTAAAATCAAGCAAGCAGTGAATGGATACACTCAAATTTAACCAAAAAATATATTTTTTTTTAAATTTATTTGAATGAAGACAATAAAAAATAAAAGTCACCTAAATTCAAAATGAAAATGCAATCCTAATCCTAGTATGAATGTTCTTTTCTTTCTTTTTAGAAATGCAAAAAAAATTAATTTTTTCTTAAAAAATGCAACTAAAACTTTTTTTTTGTAAAGAAGGAAGCTTAATTTTATAATAATTTTACTAAATTAATTTCACTAATGTAATTATAAATTTCATAAAAAATATAATAACCCAATAAAACTCAAGGGTGCCACTGGGCATGCCAAAATGTTTATATCTAATTTTCTCTTTTTGTTAAGTGTGAAAAGAAGAAACTAGTTAAGAAGGGTGTGGAAGAATACCTATTGAATGTACGCACATTGAATATAATTAATTATGGAGAGATCCTCTTTGGGTTAGGAGGATGACCTATAAATAACAAAACACTAAAAAAAATTATTTGTTAGACAAGTAGATGGGTGGATTGCCTAGCGTGAGCGAGATCCTAGAAGTGAAAGCTTTTTAGAAGGTTGTCAATCCACCTGCTTTTAACAATTAAGTTTGTGAATAAAAAGAAAAGATACTTGCATTTAAAATAGAAAATAAATGAAATTAAAAATAAGTAAATAAAAATAAATAACTGAATTAAAACAAGAAAGTTAAGTGCTTTTAAAACAATGACTAAATAAAGTAACTAATGCTGAAAATTAGTCAAAGCAAGGTTATGGTTTTGGTTTGGAAATTTAACAAGGGATTAAATAAAGTTGGTTTGTTTGGTTGATAAATGGTTAAGGTAATTAAAAATTAAATTTTCAAATTTTATAAATGGGTGAATGGTTGATGAGGTAAGAAGGTAAGTAGTTAAGATGGCAAAAGGGGAAGAGGATAAGGAAGGTAAAAGTGGCAAAGGTGTGAATGGATAAAGGATGGGAAGGGAGCAAATGGATTGAGATAATGTAATGAAAAATGGATAAAATGGATAAGTGGGAATTAATATATTAAAAATTCCAAGGGGATGATAAAATTAAATTGAAGAAACAAAATCAAATGTTACCTTCCAAGCTTGAAGAAGAATGTTGTTGAAGATGTCTTGAGATAATTTCGGTAGAGCTTCGTTTCTTTGAATTATTTTCCTCCAAGATGTGGATGACCTCCAAAATTATGATCTCTTTAAAATAACTAAAATAATATGTTAATAACCAAATACTAACTTTCCACTTAACCTTGGGTGAAGGAGAGGGGGCTATTTATAGCATTTGTTGTCAAGAACCATGCCAAAAGAGGGAATAGTAGAAGAATGACATCATTTTCCATGTGGTGAATAAATGATTCAAAATATGAGGGTGGTGGTATTAACACCTTGATCATGGGTCTCCTATTTGGGTTGGTGTTTCTCCCACCTTGCACATGAGTCCAATTTTTAATGAGAATCATGAACATGGGCCTAAATGAGGCTAAAAGACTTTTTACCACCCTTTCTTGTCTTCATCAAAGCACTTAAAGAGATTCCCCACAAAATGTGGTGCCATTTTCCATGTGGATGCATGAATGAGTTAAAATATTAGGGTGGTTTGATTCCCACCTTGATCATGGGTCTCCCATTTGGGTTGGTGTGTCCCCCACCTTGAACATGAGTCCAAATTTGAATGGGAATCATGCACATGGGCCTAATGAGGCTAAAAGACTTTTCACCACCATTTCTTGTTTTCATCCAAGCACTTAAAGATATTCCCTAAAAAATGTGGCACAATTTTCCATTTGGGTGCATGAATGAGTCAAAATATGAGGGTAGTGGGATTCTCACCTTGATTATGGTATCCTATTTGGGTTAAAAAGTCAAAATGGGTGTATATAGTGTCCTTTATCTTTTCCAAAGCACTAAAGAGGTGGATATCTAATTTTGAAGGCCACTTTCATGTATGAAAGAAAAAATATATGTTCAATTATGGCCTCTTAATATAAAATTAGTCATATTTTAAGGGGGGACCCATGTGATACTTAAATGAGGTCATTAAGCACCTTGGCAAAGGGTCCTAGGTGGGGTATGATGTCCCATATCAAGCTACCTCACTTTTAAGCAATGTCACTTTCCATATCACCTCCCAAATCACATTCCATGTCACTTGTCATGTCACATGCTAGGCCACTTACCATGTCACTTGCCATGTCATCATGAATAGTGATAGTGGGTCCCATAGTGACTAGTGATAGTGAATAGTAATTTTGAATAGTACTTTCAAATATTAGTTTTGAATAGTACTATGTGAATAAAAAAATAGTTATTTGGTTAGGTTAAGAGGGGTTGGTTAAGGGTTAAGATGTTTTATGGGGTCTTTAGGGGGTCTTGAGACATTTAGTCATCAAAAATGATAAGTGTGTAGTTTTCTAGTATTTATAGTATCATTGAAGGAACAAAGGACTACTTTAATTTCAAACATGATATTTTTGGGTAATTAAAATTGGTCATATGCATGGGAGGAGATGATATTTATGCTACATCCTCCATCAATCATATCCCTTTTGATGTAGGTTTGATTGATGTATGTGGTAATAAAAAGGGGAGGGTCAAAGTCATCAAGATTAGGGGGTGGTATTTTAGAATCTTGAAAGGTAACAAGGGTCAAAAGTTGGAGAGTTCCAACCAAGGGTGGAAGAGGTTGAGGATCATCTAGCTGAACCTCAATAGATTCTAGAACCTTGATCAATGCCTGGTGATGGTGAGGTGAAGTGTTGATTAGTTCATAGAGGCTCATTTTCACCAGTGTTTGGTGAACTTATTTCAATAATAAGCATTGTAATAACATGGAAGGGTTAGAGGGATAATCTTCCAAAATGGATACTTTACGGTTTTGGTGGTTTTGAAGGTGAGGGTAGAGATGTTTGGGTTTAGTTGGTGGTTTGAGGGGTTGATGGATAGGTCCATGAAATGGAGACTTTGGATTTTCCCTTATCTTTATGTTGGGCTTGGAGTCATGTAACCATATAAATAGTATGGATAAGGGGGTTTGTCGGGCTTGATGCTTGCTTCGATTCTTCCTTCTCATCCTTAGGTAGGAGAGGGAGAGTTGGTGAAGGTTGGATGGGTTGGGTTTATGTAAATATTGGTAATGGGGGTAAGAAGGGTTCATTTGATAACAGATCATCCTCATCATATATGTTATGAACAAGTACTTGGAGAGCTTTACAGTTCTCTATGCCATGTCCTAGTGTATGGTATGCATAGATCAAGTTATCATTTAACAAAGAGGGTTTAGGGCATGAAGGGTCAAAAGGTTTGATTGGAAGTAAGATGATGGAAGAGGATTGCAATAACCTTTGCAAAATAGTTAAATAGGATTCAAGCAAAGGTGTTGGAGGTAATGGGTTTTTAGTTTTAGGAGTGATAACCTTTTTAGATGTAGGTTTTAGAGTGGAAGTTAGAGTTGGAGGAATGATTTTGGTTAGTGGTTTTGGTTGGGTTTGCTTGGTTATGGTTGGTTTAGAGGTTGAATAATTGGATGGGGAAGACTTAAATGATGAAGGTTTAGCTATAGGTGGAAAAGTGGAGGCGGATAGATTGGTTTAAAATGATGGAGAATCAAAGGGTTTGATGGGAGTTAGTGGGGAAGAAGGGGATGGTTTCTTAGAGAAAGAATAGGTAAATAGAATGGTGGAAGGATAAGGTCCTAAGATGGAAGGTAAATGGGAAGGAGGTGGTATGGGTCTAATTTGAGGTTTTGGGTAACTCTACCTTTTTAGGTAGTTTAGTTGGATTTGCCTTTGGTAGACTAGATGGAGCTAATTACAACCTCAAAGAGGGATGTGAATTACTAGGTGTGGGAAGAATTCCTAAGTTCTTGATTGGCCTAGTGAGAGATGTTTAAGGTGATTTGGATATTTTAGGTTGAGGTGGTTGGGAGGCTTCACTTATGGTTTTGGAAAAAATATTTGGTGAAGGGGTCATGATGGGGTTAAGGGTGGATTCTAGTGAAGTTGAGGATTTAGATTTTTCTTAGTAAGGTATTCCAAGATGATGCCAAAAGGTATCTCTATTATTATTAGGTTTGGAAGTGAATTCTAGACTTTAGTATAGTCTAGAAAAGAGTTTGTAGATGGGTTTAGTTCCTTGGTTATTTGTTTCAAAGATTAAGCCCATAGGTGGAGAAGAGGAAATGACTCCTTAATTATTGTCTTGGATGGAAGGTTTCAAAATTCATGGTTGGATAGATGAGGTAATCCTCACTCTTGGGATGGTTTCTAAATGGAGAGTGGAGGGTTCTATGATAGGGGAGGTTGGTGTGGAATCCTCAAGTGAAATAACAAACATGTTTACTTCCCTTATTTAGGTATCTAAAGGAATGAAGGGTAATTCTACCACTTTAATGGGTGGAGAAAAAGGGGTAGTTAAAGCAATGGTTACCTATTTTAGTGCTTCCACCAAAGGAGAGGTAGTTAAAGACAAGGTGTCATCAAATGAAGAGAGAGGGGGGTTGATTCTTGCATTTGGGTATCCAAAAGAATAGGTGGTGATTTCAGTATTTCCACTTGGGAGATTGAGGTAATGGTCTCTTTAACAATGGGCTTATTAGTAATGACATTGATTGTATGTGAATCATGAAAGTGAGATGATTTAGGTTTATTGTCATGGTGTTGGGTGGAAGGAGCATGATCGAGAAAAGGCTTACAAAAAATGTCTAGGGATTGATTAGGAGGTGCATTGGGATTATAAAATTCAAGTTCTCCACTATCAATCAAATTTTGGAAAAGACTTTTAAAGGTATTTCATCTATTAATTTCATGTCCTACAACACAATGGAAGGCACAATGGTCATTTTTTTATACCACCCAAGTATGGGGTGGGAAGAGTCAAATTTTTGGGGTGGTTTAATTGGTGGAAGTTGGATAAGGTTGGATTTGAATAATTTATCAAAAACTGATGCATACGATTCTCTAATGGGAGTATATTGTCTTAGAAGAGCTTAGTTTTGGTTTTAGTTTTATTACTGAGGAGAGTTTAAAGAATTAGTTTGAGGTGACTGGTCAATAGTTGGAGGTGGAGCAATTTTTATAACAACTGAGTTTGTGGATGTTTTTGCCTTGGTATTGGATTGGTTAGTGATTTTGGTAGAGGAAGGCTCACTAGATTTAAAAGTAGAATTTTTGTTCCATAATTTCAACTTCCCTTCATCAATGGCCTAATTTTCAATTTTTCATGCCATGGTGAATGCCTCATTGAATGTTTAGAAGGTTTTAACTTGAAGAGTGGGGGTGATATGTTTGACACAACCCTGAGAGAAAAGTTCAATCAATTCAACTTAGGGCAAGGAAAAATAAAGTTGGTTGATGAGACCCAATTGACTCATAATCAAATTGATTAATGGAATAGAGGTCAGTAATAGAAACCTTTTTAGATATATTTACTGAAAAGTGTTTTAAAAATATTTGAGCTAGTTGAGAAAAATAAAAGATAGAGTGCATTGGAAGAATACCCAATCAAGGGTGGGTTCAAATAAGGACATGGGGAAGGTTTGAAAAAGAAGATCATCATCACATGTGATTAAATATCAAGAATGATGGAATGCTCTCAAATGCTATTAGGGGTCCTCCTTACCTTGAAATTTGGAGAATTTGGGCAATTCCCATTCAGGAGGATAAACATGGATAGGGATAGATAGATGAATGGGTTCATTAAAAAATTTATCATAAGATAAAAAGGTTATGAGACCCAAAGATGGATGACTCTAAGTTGGTCATTTTGTCCATTAACATCATGATCAAGTCTGATTGGGGTTGGGGAGATGAATAATTAAGGGGCACATTCTATTTAGGTTGGATAGTAGCTATTGTTTGGATAGGTGATAGAAGGTGCTGAAGAAGTGACATATTGGCAAGTGGTCACAAAAGGTTGAGATGGTGTCACATAGGGATTAATTGACATAAATGGTTGGGTAGAAGTTACTATGTGCCTTTGTGGATTAGAGACATATTGATAGGCTATCATGGGAATTTGTTGAGGAATGGAGGTGGGTTGAGTTAAAGGTATGACTAAGTTGGTGGGTTGAGGTTGGGTAAGTTGAGGTTGAGTGGTGATTCTAATGCTAATGGGTGGAAGTGTTTGAGGTATAGAGAGCACTAAGTTCTGAAATGGGGTAGAAGTTGATGGGTTGGTTGGGACAAGGGGAAGGGTGGAAATAGGAGTATAAGACAACCCCATGGTAGGTGGAGTATAAGTAACTAGAGGTAAAGTTTAACCTTTTATGTGAAGTGTAGGGTGTGGTAGGAAGTGTTTGGTTGGAGGCTGAAATATTGGATTGGGTTTGGGTAGTGGTAGTAGTTAGGACGTTGGAAGAAGAGGAGGCTTGGGTAAAGAATGTTTGGGTTGAGGTGGTACCCACCATAATGTGGGGAGGCATTCTGTAAGGAGAATATGTTAGAGGAACTAAATCAATGGAGATACGGCTAGGTAAGTTGTTGAGATAGTGTTGAAGAGAAATCAGTTTGTTTTCAAAGAAGGTAGAACAATCCACATCACCTTCAAAAACAAATGGGATTCTAGTAGGAGAGGGAAAAAAATGAGGTGAACCCTCATCATTAGAATTATATTTCATGGAAGAGGAGGAAGAAGGTGGTGATTGATTAGTTTGGTTTATCAACTATTGTCTAGTAAATACCATGTCAGAAAATAGGAAATATGATGAAACTCACACCTCAAACAAAGAGAAATCAAATAATACATACACTAAAAGTGTGTTAAATCCTATAAATCTTTTTAGATTGCTTTTGGTTTATGCTTTAGAAAGTGTGAAGAGGGAGTTTGGCTTGTATAATGGGTACTAAAGATGCAATCTAAGGTTTATTTTAGGTTGTTTAGGTGTTTAAAAGGAAAATCTATGTTGAACTTCAATACATGGAGTAGTATTGGGGCCTACCCCTCACTTTATGGTCCCATAGTGATAAGAGTGTTGGGTGCTTCACTAGAATATACCAAGTTTAGAGTTTATACTCAATTAGAGAGATGAGTTGGTTTACCCCTTGGTGGTGAAATCCAAGTGGGATAGTTGGGAGGGGGTAAGGTTTCCATTAGGTGATGAAATCCTAGTTGGGCCTTGTCTCAGGTATGTTTTAATGTGTTAATAGTTTTTTGGTTTGGCTTGATGTGTGATAAGGAGTGTGAAAACTATGATCAATTACTTTGCCTTCTAAGTTACTAGATGAACTAAGACAAGCAAGCAATCAATGTATGAAAATTTTTTTATTATAAGCCCAAAAAGAAATTTTTAGATGTCATTAGATGAGAAAAAATAATAAGGAAGAAAAAGGGAACTAGGTCCCACTGAGCATGACAAAATGTTTCAGTTAATTCCCACTCATTTCTTAATTTGGAAGTAAGGTAATAAAACTAGTAATAGGGTGTGTAGAATAATACCTGGTAAAGTGCACACATGAATCTAGATGATAGTGGGAACTCCTATTTGGATAGGAAGGAATAACCTATAAATAATATAGACACTTGACAAGGGGTTTGTTAGATGGAAGGTTGAGTGGACTACCTAGCGTGAGCTAGATCCAAGAAGCATAGTGCTCATTTGGAGGATATCAATCCACTGTTATAAGAATTAAGCTAATAAAAATGAAAATAAAGGACACTTGCATTCAATGATGTGAAAGTAAATACATGCAAGAAAGAGAAAACAAATGCTTTTTTAAAGAAAACAACTAAAAATAGCAAAAGTGGTTCAATACTTATGATAAAAGGATCAGGGTCTGGTTCATAAAATTAGAAAGGGTGCTATTATCAGGTAGAAATAGAGAAAAATGGGTTTGGCTGGAGGTAAGGGGTTTAAAAATATCTTTCTATATTTTTTTTCCATAGTGACTGGTAGCGATCAAGTGAGCTAGATGTGGTTGGTGTAACTGGTGATGGTTGGGGTAACCATCAGTGGTTGCATGTGTGTTATGGGAGGATATTGAATTAGAGTTGCATAATGTTGAATAATAAAGTGGGGGTTTTGATATAGGTCTGTGGGAGGAAGAATAATATGTCAAGGGGTCTAGTTGGGGTAAGGAGGTTAAAAATAAAATGAATCAATGATAACAAGAATAAGATACATGTAACTTGATGGTAGAGGGCTGAGTCAATTTGAACATAGTGATGGTAATTTGGCCTTTGAAAGTGATGCATGTAGAGGTTCAAGTCTCCAATTCTATTGTTTTCTTGATAAAGGGATGCTATATACCTACACAATAAAATACAATAGCCTAGCCTAGACACAAATTCATTTTTTTAGATCATTTCACTTCCTCCTCTTCCCCTTTTTTAGGATGAAGTTACTAATTAGGATGGAGGAAGTTACTAATTTGATAGGGGGATAAAGATGCTAATTAATAATGTTTTAAATATTATTTACTTCATATAATATAGTTACTAATTTGTGAAATACTTATCTTGCACAAAGATGGAAGTTACTTTAAAGCAGGCTTGTGGTCTTGATAGCTGATGGTCGGGATAACCGACGTCGGTCAAGCTGACCGATGATAGTCAAGGGCTTAGATGAAAAAGGGTTCAAAAGTATATAGATGGATTAAAAATTTAAGTCAATGGTAAAGGTGTGAAATTAGTTAGCTAGATGGCTAGCTAATTTGAGTATTGAAAATGGGTCCATGGTGGTTTGACATCAACAACTAGCCAAGGTACAATTTTTTGAGTGTCTAAAATCATACCTAGATTTTTTTCTTAGTGATCTCTCTCTCTCTCTCTCTCTCTCTCTCTCTCTCTCTCTCTCTCTCTCTCTCTCTCTCTCTCTCTCTCTCTCTCTCTCTCTCTATCTCTCTCTCTCTCTCTCTCTCTCTCTCTCTCTCTCTCTCTCTCTCTCTCTATCTCTCTCTCTCTCTCCTCTCTCTCTCTCTCTCACACACACACACACACACACACACACACACACACACCTACCTTTACTTGAGGAATGGGGTCATGGTACACATGGTTTATATCTTACGCCATACTTTATTATGGGGAACATCATACCACACATTTCTTATCAACATATATTTTATATTTATTATATTATACAACTTTAACTTATGAGTCTAAATTTCTTACTCAAATTATTGATCTTAATTTTACCATAAAACATGATAGGTCACTATTACTCATGGTACATTTATTTCCATATTTTTATACATATGACTTATTATACATTGGTGGGCATGTGGTCTTCCCCATGTAAATCATTATAATTATCTTAGAATCTACTAACTTATGTGTTTTGTCACATATTCATCTATTTAATGTGATCATGACACTTTACTATTATATTTGGAGGTTATTCTACATATGCACCTTTCATTATTACATTGATTGATTCTTATGCCCTAAACAATAAATTTAAATGTTGTCACATTTTGTTCATCAACATATTATATATGTGATCATAAAAAATTTCCATTAAATGGGTGGGATCACATATTACAAAATTCAAAAACATTAAATATTATTCGAATCTAAAAAACATTACAAAATTCAAAAAAATCAAAAGCATTACTTTATACATGGTTACATATTCACCTATGCTAGAGGTTTTAATATACATGATTTACACTTGAATTTTATATATAATAAAATATGGTATTAGACACTTAGAACTTTTAATTTTGACCTACCATCACCCTACATGAATTGTGCATACATATATCACTTTAATTCACCATTCTCTCAAATCCTCATACTAATTATGGGTTTAATCCTTCTAAGTTGTTATTAGTCACCATAGGAGTTCCCCTAATATGTGAAAACTAGTAAAATATTTTGCTCAAAAATATCTAAATAAATTATTATTTATGTCTACTAGATAAAAATATTAGACTCAAATGGTTTCATCGAAATCTAACAATTTTGTCATTTGCCTATAAGTAGTCATATTTCAAAATTAAGTCACTCCTATAGGTCAAACCATTCACTTAGCATGTCATTGGGATGATAAAATACCTATAGAGTCTCATATAAATACAAAATAAGCTTAGGCTTATTGATCATATAGAAATGATCTATCTATTAAGCATACTAAAACACTTTAAAATTTAAAAGAACTACCATATTTTTACCAATTTTTAAATTAGTCATAAGGAGAAAGTCTTAACCAAGTTTGAATCACCTCAAATACAAGCCAAATCTATCATTTTCAAATTTTAAAAACATATATCAATATTGTATGCATTCAAGGAGTAATAATTTGACACATACACCTAACATGGAGAACTATATAAGATTTAACTTCCTTTTTCAGAGTATTGATATGTAGGCAATACTCAACCATTAAATAAGAAGTGGTTGAGGTCAAATAAAACAAACTTTTCCCCCCTCTTTTGGGTACATGTTATTAATTTCAAGTGGACCTATGGTTTCAAGTAAATAAGATATATTTTTATAATTCAGACACAAAATCAAACCTTGGGATTGCATAAATAATCATAAAAAATAAGTCACACTAGCCTATACTTGAACAAAAGTGTGAGATTAATTTACATAAACATTAGATTTAGAACATAAAAAATGACATTAATAACCAAGTGTTTAAAATATTGTCTAAACATGCACATAGATCCAAATCTTAATTCTAAATGGCCTCTATTATAGTTTCAATTCTTGCCGTTATCGCCTGCCTATCGTCTGAATCCTCTATAGAATAGTTAACTACTAAGTATCTTGCCTCTTTTTCATGATTTCCATTTTTAACAAGCTAAAGTGCCAAATTAATTTAAATCCTTTAAATTTAGATATATAATTAATTTTTATACATTATAATCTAAATTATTAAAAAAATTACATCTTATTCAAGGTTAACATTGATCCAAAATAGAGTAAAACATATCGGTGAACCCACATTTAAATTAAAAATTTATTGACTAAACCCTATGTTTCCCTTAAGTTTCATTATAAGGTTTTCATATTTTTTTCTTAGGGTTTCATTTTCAAACCCTATTTTTTTATTTTCCCAAATATTATGAATTACATATGGTTTTAGTGGATGAACATAGTTTATGTTTTTTATGCAAGTCATGTTGTAATCATTACATGTTTTTCCTTTACCATGTAATTTTTTTAAAAACTATGTAATCAAATGGATCAAATATGTTTACACCAATAAGGTTGAAAATAATAATGAATAATATTTATCCCCCATTATCCATATTATTATGATATCCAATCTAAGTTGATTCTTATTATCACTAGGTGTCAAAATGGTATGCATGTTCCTGTTTATTCTTCCCACTCACATTATTCACCCTAATGTTATCATGGATATGTTATACATATTATTGATATAATTTTTTTATGAATATTAATTCTAATAATGATCATGATCATGCAATGAGTACTAAGGATAGCTTTGATGACATTAATGAAAGTGAATTAATAAAATATCTTGACATGGATCTAAAAATGCACAACTAATGATATATGTAGTAAGAGATGAAAAAAATAAACTTTCTCAAGATATTACACTTAAATAACAATATGATCCCTTTCATGATATTAATGAAACTTTTAGATCTAAAAATTCCACCAAAGGTATCCAGACCACTACTATAACTAGTATTCTTATGTCTACACCTTCAATTTCATATGTGATGTCTACCCAATGTGTGGGGGGTGACATAAATACTTCCTCGATTTCCATGCACATTCCTTTGAATTAAACCTATGGAAATTTTAAAATGACTACATATATTACATAATCAACCTTGCCTACTACATGTTCCCTAGTGTATACTATTTTTTATCTGTAGGTTATGGTGTTGTAGTTAGAGTAAGGTGCTTATAGAGCTATTCATTCAATGGATTCACATGCTCTGCTTCATAATATGTTAGCCCTTGATAACACACCTTATCCCTTACATATTGGTTTTTTAGCTCATAATTTTTCATTGTATGAAGGTAAATGTTCTCTTAAACAACACCTTCAATCCTTACACACAACATACTTGGATTATGAATCTAATGATAAATTATTGACTAAGTTATTCCCAAAAGTCTTAAAGAATACACTTTGTGATGGTTATCTAATATCCCTCTTTAATTAGTCAGATACTTAAACCCTTTGGAAGATTAGTTTGTAGAAAATTTATCTATGAACATTGATGATAATTTATTGTATGCTTTCATTTCCAAACTCAAGTAAGGATCCAAAGAGACAATCAGTGATTATGTACTTTCAATATAAAACAATCCTAGCTAATGGAATAAAATGAGTTACAAGACATATTCAAGAAAAGATCTATTACACAACTAAATGATTTCATATTATTCAAATAATTTAAGTTTTTTTTATGCATTATACAATGTAGTGAAACACCAAGAAGTCAAGCTTATATCTTTGAACAAACTCAAACATGCACCTAATTTTATAATTATTCAAACAACAAAGTTTCAAAGAAAATCCAACTAAAATATTAAATCTAATGATACCAAGTATGAGGAAAAGACACCAATTAATGTAGTATCATAACTTATAAATAGGCTTCTCTTATCTACTCCATAAATGAGGAATTTTTCACAATTACCTCAACCTCCTCAAATAATTTTATAGAAATTACTCACATGCAACCTCATATTTATCCTTCCACCACAAGAGGTTGATATGAGTAGGCCTAAAATTAAAGCATATGATAGTAATGCATATTGTGATTATCATCAATATGTGGGTAATTCTACAAATAAATGTTTCAAGCTGAGACACAAGATACAAGATCTTCTTGGTGACAACATTATTAAGTTTAACACACACACATGATTCTAGACTGAAAAAAATTGAAAATTTAAAGTTAAATTTTTTATTTAATCAATTTCTAAGAATAAGGCCATCAATCATAAGGAAAATTTTGAAGTAAACTATACATAAAATGTAAATATACCTCCCACAACATATGATCACCCATTGGATAGTATCATTGGCACACTTATAGGCACATAAATAAAATTACCAATGATTACATTTGATGATAATGAGATTGTTGAAGATGATTCAAATATCCATTCACTATTAAGATGAGCTTACTTAAATATTCACCCTATACATAGTTTCATGGTTGAAAATGGTTCAAGTGAAAAGTTTTTACAATGACACTCCTCAATGTTATTGTATACATGAAAAATTATTTACAAGATATATCAAGATTAACAAAGGGATTTCAATGGATAGATATAACTCTTAGGTGTATTGTGATGAACTATTTAGATGGGCTCTACTATATTCCTAGTTTTTATAAGTAATGAGTCTTTTAAATATTATTAATATACCCTTAGATTAAAAATATCTACATTATACCATCTAAAATACATATATGTATCAAGTCTATACACTATAACAAAGTAGTATTTATTTCAAGAATTTAATAACTTGTTCAGCGAATGGTATCTCCTCCTCTACTTATACCACCATCACAATTGGTTATCACACCTATTCAATATTATTATACATAGATAATTTTTACATGTATTCAAGATCATTAAAAATAGACAATTCTTACATTTATTCAATATATTTCTATACACCTAGTTCAAAAGAGAGTAGGTGACTCTCCTAGATAGTTAGTTCTTCAATATCTATCATAACAAGGAGTAATGCAAGATTCATATAGGCCTTTTTATATTATAACACACCCTATGATAATTTTGAATAGAGTTTATCATGTTCCAAAATGAACACAACAATAAACAAATTATCTTACTATACAAATGACCCCATAGATTCCTAGAATTCCTAGAGTTAACCATTATATATTATATCCTATGAGTAGTGATGATGATAATTGCATTACTACACCCAATCCCTTCTTATATTTCAATAGACATATGACACTTTTCACTCATGAAATTTCATCCTTTTACCATACAACATAGGCAAATCCCATGACCTTGATTTAATAATTTGTAAGCACTTTTGAAATTTAAAGATAAAATCAAAAATATAAAATTAATCAAATAATTAAAAAATACAAAAAAATTCAAGTATTTAAAAAATAAGAAAATCAAAACCTAAGCATATATGACATGATTTATAATTACATTAATTAATGTAGATGAAAATTTTAGCACAAAGGATTTGATTGAACAATATAATCAAAAACCCAAAATGTCCAACTACCTAGGTAAGATCTAGAGCCATTAGAATCAAAATGTAACTAGATGAATGCATAATTAAAACTAGCACTTTAATCCTAGATATAATTTTTCTAAACAATAATTAAATATATATGAAAATAAGAGGATTGGGATTGATATTATCTTAGACTCAGATTTTTGATATTATGTTGCTTGATCAAGGATGTTGATGATGGATTCAAGAATTTGTTTGGCATGGAGAATTCATAAAACTAATAGATAGATTGGCCGTGGAGGAATGGATCGCTTATATACATTATGAAGGAATAATAAATGGTTAAAATTCAAATTTGGCTTATGGATATCAAGGGTTGGGGATTATTCAAGGAATTTAAAATTCCTTGAAGGCCTCTAGATTTAGAGGCTTCCAAAGAGAAAGGGTGAGAATAAAGAGGATTCTAGAATTGGAAAATTATAGAATCCATTAAGAGGGTTTAATGACTATTTTAGGGTATTAGATAGGGATTAGGTGAATTATTATGGACTAGGGGTGTAGGAGATCCTAGGAATAGGCTATTAGGTGGGCCATGGGAATTTAAAATTCCCAAATAATAGATAAGTGGGAATTAGGATAAGATAATAGATGATTATGGGAATAAATAAAGAAGTGGGATAAGACTATAATTATTTAATGAATAAATATGAAGGGAGATATTAGATAAAATGGGATAAATTAGCAAGGATAAATTATATTAGATGAGATAAATGAAATAGTGTCAACTAATGAGAATATTAGTGATGATGAAGTAAGTGGATTTAGATGCATAAAATTATAGATGTTATTTACCACATGTTTTGTAAATGGAATATTATTTTTCATACACATATGTATTAATAGTATACGAGTGTGAGGTAGGACATACATATCATACATAGATACATAGATGTTAGACTTTCCTATACCTAGGGACCATGCCAATGTTGGGGACATCTTACTCCATAGATCACATTATCACAATTTATATCTTTATATAACATTTTACTATGTGTAACTACACATATTTCTTACACATCTCGATATTTACTCATACATTACATAATGTAACATGGATATGCTAATATATTATGATGTGACATTGGATGCAAATTATTACATATGTTATTTACCATTTTTAAATGGAATATTATTTTTCATACACACATGTATTAATAGTATATGAGTGTGAGGTAGGACATACAGAGCATACATAGATATTAGACTTTCCTATACCCAGGGACCATGCCAATGTTGGGGACATCTTATTTCATAGATCAAATTATCACATTTTATATCTTGATATAACCTTTTACCATGTGGAACTACATATATTTCTTACACATCTTGATATTTACTCATACATTACATAATGTTACATGGATATGCTAATATATTATGATGTGACATTGATATACATGGATGGTGTAGACTAATTTTCACTGATCTATGTTTCATTGATGCTATTTATCTTTCATGATAGAATAGTCATTATTTTTATATTGTGTGTAAGCCTTTGTCCTTTTGTGTGTGACATTTATATTTCCCTTGTTTATGACATATTCATGTGTCTTGATTGTGAAACTTGGCCTTTATTTTTTTGTTATGCATGCATGTCTCTTGATTGCATCCCTTGGCCTTATTTGTTGTGAAAATTTTGTCTCTTTTATGTGAACCTTATCCTTATGTGTGACATATTTCATGTGCCTTTATTGTATGTGTGTGTGTTATAGTCATATTATTATTTTTTGAGTTTGTTGATATTGTTGATTTTTTAGGTATCGTGATCCATATCATGTACCTCCCCTTTGTGTGTGGTTCCATGAATCACATTATGAACCTCTCTTAGTGCATAATATTATTCATTGCATATATCATTAATGGTTATTGTTGTGTTCCTAATTGTTACATCTATCTTGACCTGAAACTTGCATGACTTAAACTACATATGTTTCATATTTGCCTCAATGACATATATGTTACTATGATGACATATTCTCCACATGTTGATGTGATTTTACATGATTACATATTTATACATGATATATTTAATTATTTATTTTTAAATTAGTGACATTTAGTCTACATCCCTTAACTTAAAAGGGAGGCATAGTAATGAGATTTTGATAGATAATTAAGCCTCCATGAGAAAAATATTTAAATTTTTGGACATAATATAGGATTCATTTATTTTAGAGTGGTTTAGATATGGGAAAAATATTTAAAAATTAATGAAAATTATTAGGGCATATTCTAAGCATATGCACTCACTTTATAGAGACATGATTTATATAATAAAGATTTAGATACACTTTGATACATATGAAATACATATGTACACATTTTTACATGAACAAAAGTTATAGGTTTTCACATAAAGATACATTTGGAATACATGTTTTTAGATTTAACATGTATATTGATAGCATTCTATATCATTTAGCACCAGTTCGTGGGGCTTGATACTTATTCATGTAACTATAAACTATTATAGATATCAATTATAACCAATTCATGAGGCATGAAGTGGGTTCATGCACATGCACACTATTTTATACTTTGAAAACATATTCAATGGTACCTAACAGTGAGAAAACTTAAATCTATTAGTTTATATGTAGCAGTTGATTCATGTTTATTGAGGTAATTAATTTTAAGTTTAGTAATGCTAAATGTCTTTGGAATTAATAATAATGATCCCAATATGTGTCTGCCAAGTTTCATCTTGAGTTTTAATATCATTACAAGATTACTTATTTGAGTTAGTGCCATTGAGGTTCAACAATGCTTAATGACCTTGGCACTACCCCCTATTCATGAGGGTTTGGAAATTTGTCTTTCCAACTCATGGGCTTACATAAGTTGCACAAAATTTGGGCTTGATCACCCCTAATTATTTAAATATTCTATCAAGAATAACCACTCTCCAATGCATCAATAAGGAAGCATCATCTCCAACAAGTTACAAGGAAACATGTTTTCACCCACATACAAGTGAACTTTATTGCAATTATTTTTTTCTAATTTTAATTATAGTTTAGATTTCAAAATTAATTTTATGTACATTGACTACTATATGTTCATTTCAAGTTTACATGGAGTAGGTTTCACATTCAAAGCATCCCCCAAAGACAAATTGTGTTGTTCATGCTCAAACATATATTTATCCTTTTACTCTAGTATTTTTTATTGTATTAAAATACTATAATAATGGGGGTGGTGGATTTTTAGATAGTAATATTTGGCATTAGATACTTATTAATAATATTTTTGACCTACCTTCACCCTACATGACTTGTACATACATATATTAATCTAATTCACCATTCTCTCACATCTTCATGTTATATTCAGGTCCAATCCCTTTAAGTTTATATCATTCACCTATAGGAATTCCCCATGTCTATGCCAAAATAGTAAAATATCATGCTCAAACATCTCTATATCATTAGATTAGTATTCATGTCTCCAAAAAAATGTTAGACTTATATGAGATCATCCAAATCTGATGGTTTCATCCTTCACCCATTATCAATCATATTTCAAAATAAAAATACTTCTATGGGTTGGCCCATCCACCTAGTGTGTTAGTGGATTGATAAAGTAACTAATTTAGGCTAATTGAACATCTAACAAGCATACACCAATTATATCTCAATCATACTCAAACACTTTCACATTCAAAGGAATTTCTATTTTCTTCCCAATGTTCAAATTAATCACAAGGATAAGGTCTTGTCCAAGTCTAAAGCACCTCAAATCCAAGCCAAACTTTTCATTTTTTATAAATCATAGTTTGCATACATTCAAGAAGCATTGAGTGCATAAATACACCCAACAAAGAGAGCTAAATTAAATTTCAATTCCCTCTTCAAAGTATTTAATATGTAGGTAGTAATCAACCATTCAATGGGGAATTTTTTTAGGTCAAATCAACCCAACTTTATTTTCCACTTGTAGGCCTAAGTTTATCATTGAAAGTGTACCAAGAGTTTTAAGTTAAAGAGACATATTTATATGAGTTGTGTGCATAATTAGACATAGGGATCATGCACATAGTCATAAAATAAGTAGTCATATTGGCCTATACTTGAAAAAAATATGAGATTCAAGTAGATAGATTATTGGATTCAAAACATAGAAAATGATTGCATTATCCTAAGGTTGATGATATCATTTGAGTGAACATAGAGATCTAAAATATAATTTGAATGATCTTTAGTCTAGTTTCCTTCCCACCTTATTACCTACATATAGTATTAGCCATCTACAAATAAGTTAATAGGTAAGTATATTTGTACTTTCCATATTTAATAATTTATATTTTCAAATAAGTTCCAATCATTTATGTGCTTAGATTTTTACTAAATTGTTATACATTATAACCTAAATGATTATACTTTTTAATATCTTATTTAGGGTTATAATTAATCCAAAATAGCATAAAATAGTTTTCATGTTATTTATCGACTAGGTGCTATGTAGATTCACAGGCTACATGATATTGGATTTGATACTATTTTTTCCACATTCTAATGTGACTTTTTCCATATTAGCATGTCCTATATTTAACCATTACCATTCAACAAATGTTTTACAATCATATATTTATTTGCTTGTATTTTATCATATTGAGATAGATTACATTGGTTACTATTATCACCAAAATTTTCATCCTAGGAGAAGGTTGTTCAAAATTATCCAACTTGGTGAAACATGGGATTACCCCTAGACTTATGGGTTTTCTATAAAAGGGGTAAACATCTAGATTAAAGGGATAGCTCCCCTTGATGAATCACTTAGGATCACTTTCATTATTTTATTGATTTGAAAAAGGAGATAAAGAACTAAAATAAACCAAACTATAGTGGTGATGCAAAAAACATTTTTGACCACTACCACACATTGCGTAACATACTAAGACCTACAAGAAAACATGAACATACACGCATCTTAGACTAAACCTATTGAATCAATGTTTTGTATAAGGGTAAGGCATTATAGGGATGAAAGAGAAAACTAATTCAACTTCAAAACCAACAATATATCCCTAATGACACCAAATACAACCTACAATAGAGAAACAATCACATGAGGTAAGATAAATAAGACACAAATAAGGTGACATATATCTACACTTGATGAAATCAACCATTTAGATATTTATCACTACATGTAGTCATAGAATGAGGTAAAAAATAATATTTTTTATTGATCAAAGTCAAAAAAAAATGGATAGGGCTTCACCATACCTAGGCGGAGGATGAAAATTTAGCCAATAGTGGCTTAATATATAGAGAATGTGAGAAAGAAGAGAGAGACATGTGGTATAAGATATTTGAAAAATGTCCATGAGAACTAAAAATATAAAAGGGGTTATTAAAAATTCCAATAGAAATCCAAGGCCATGTGTCTCACTCCTAAAGTATCTCCAACCTTCCAAGTGGCATATGAGTTACAAACTTTCTTAACACCTTGATTAGCTCTTTAGAAACTGCCCTTATTTACATGAAAGGAGTGAAAAATAGACATTAAAACCATGAATTCACCTTGAAATAATCTAAAAAAACTCATTAAATATATTACATGCCTTAGGAAACTCCTCTGACCTACCATTCCAATAGTTATATGCATAGGTGTCTTGTAACTCTTCATTTCCCACACCTAGTTTGGTCCAAAATGCCTAAAACTCAAGTGCATCTTCTTCAACTAGTCGAAAACATATAAAAAGTCTTAAAATATGTTACCAATTCTGAAATAAACCATTTTTTTTTTTGGACCAACTCTCAAGAACTTGTTTTGTTCCTTAAGCGTTCACTAGGCCTAGTTTCCTTGTAGCCCTTTTTAACTATAAATATCATTTTGTTGGAGTTTTATGAATTATATTGAAAAAATAATAGAATATTATAGGAAATTATATGTCCTTACATCTCCTTATCAGATATAATCTTTAGACTCCGAGTGGAAACCCATTTTTTTTGCCTTTCTCTCTCTTGAATTATGCCTCAAATAGGCCTCCTTGCTTTGGACTTTTTTTTATTGATCTATAATTATTACACACATGTGAAATCACCCAAAATAATTTTATTCACTTTCCCTAGGACATAACCAAAATCCATCTCAATTTTGGGGTCCTATGGAGGTATTCAAACCAAGCAATGGCTTTACCACCTAGTCTCATTTTGAGCCTGTTTGAGACTACCTTGAAAAATGGGTCTAGTTTGATCATATTATTTTTTTTGGATTTTAAAAGAATTTAAAATTCAAAAATGACCTCATCCCATTATTTGGAATCTCTCCCCTTCTTATGACACCTATAAAATAAAAAAATGCAAAAATAAGGTATTTTAGGTAGTCTGTACAGTATTTCATACAAGTGAAGTACATGGGGGTAATATAATTGGAGTCCTCAAAAACATCCAAGAGTTTTTAAGATAAAAATATGTTATTATATGTGCTTTTTAGCTCTTTTTCCCATGAATTTTCACTATTAGGGTTGAAGAGAGGTTTTAGACCTATGTGGGGTCTTAACAATTTTCTCATAAAGAACATATCATTAAATGACATCCTTCCACTTGGAAAAAAATTTATCAAACCCCTTAAACTATTAAAAAAGGCTCAGAATTCCATGAAAATTGTGATAAATGGTATGAGCATATTAAGTTGCTATCCAGGTGGTTTTCTTAGCGTTTCTCAAGCATGAGATAGGTCTACTTTGATTTTTGAGTCTCAAAAGTCACTCCACTAATTTTAATAGTTAATACACCTTTGAAAAATATATATCCATGATTATAAATGCTCTAAAATTTTTCATTATCCCTCTATATCAATCTGGTATATTGGTCAAGGCTTTTGAGGTGTAAGCTTGCTCTCTCTTTACTATCCCTCAAGGGCACTTGGAGTGAAAACTAAAGTTTATCTCCACCTAATAATGTATAGAGATATATTATATTAATTTTAAATATCCTTATAGTCCCTTCATTAGGTATGGTAACTTTTTTCATGCCCTTGGAGCTCAAGTGGACCCCTAAATCTCTTGATTTCCCCTTGCCCAAGGAGTGGGCAATGTCTAAGATAAAACAGTGAGAACTTCCACTATTTTTATGACCTAATTGAGACCATGGAAATATTTTAAAGTCATTCTCACCATATTTACAAATTTAAAAACCTTGGTCATGCCTGAGAGGACCTTCAAAACTCAAATTTATCTTTTGACTGGACTGTATGCCTGACTATGTATATTATCCTTTTGATTTTGATTGAGTATGAGGTTCAGAATTAGTTTAGTAAATTTTATTATTATTTAATATTGGTATTATGACCATAATACCTTTTTAATAATCTGAGGTAGAGATCCAAGTCCCTCACATGCACTTTTTTCCCTTTAGGCTTAGTATTAACCTATCTCAATGATATAACCTATATGTGTTTTTAGAAGTTTTCTTGACTGTGTACTATGTTTGATCATACCACTCTTATCATTAATATCCTAAATGATCCATGATATTATATTTAGTCTTATTTAGACTCAAAGTTCTCTCAAACACCCCTATTTCATTACTTAGGCTTGATTTTGGACCAACTACCTAATTAACCACTTGTATGTTTGTACTTAGAATATTGACTATGTTATTTGTTTTTAACCCTCTTCTTTGTATCAATAACCCCTTACAATGGTCTTGAATTTAGTTTCAATCTCAAAAGGTTTCAATGAATCTTCAAACACTCTAACTCTATCTCCTAGGTTTGATATTGGTCCATTATCATCTACATCATGTAGGTAACTTCTAAAAACTTGACTTTATCTTATATGTTAGAACCTCGTCACTCACCAATATACATCTTATTGTTTTTGAAAATTTTAAAGTCTTGAATGGGTTTCAATCATATAGTAACACCTCTATACTTTGATTTTTAATCTTTTGGTCTAACTGTCTGTCAAGCACCCATATGTGTCTCTTTTAGAGTGTTGACTATATGATTTAGGTTTAAGCCTTCTCTTTCAATCATCACATCAACAGCTCTCCCAATGATTATTAGATATAATTTCAATTCTTAGGTTGGTTCATGTATCCTTCATGCATCTTTGTCAACCTTCATTATATACACTTTATCCTACACCTTTGAGACATGCCTATAGTTGCTCTTAGGGCTAGGATTGTGTATTGGAGTGTTTAGACCTAGTCTTTCCTCTTTCCACTATGTTTGAAGGATCCAAACCTTTTGGAAGAGTTGATTTCATTGTCCATAGGGTATTTTTATTCTTTTATGACACTTTCCAATCACTTTTTCACTTGCTACAAGTACATAGTACTGTACAGACATGTCAGTGACTTCTTAGGACTATCTACTCAGTTTATTGATTCTCTTAGATGTTCCATGTGACTTAGATGTTTTTAAGGATTTAAAATACTATATATATATATATTGGTATTTATTTCATCTTTTCCTAGCCCTATCTTTGTTGATTTGAGGTTGCATTTGGTCCAAAATGAGGACCTACAAGATTGAGGCCTATAGGTATCATTTGGATAGTCTAGGGATAAAAATACAACTTTTGGTTCCTTAAACCTTTCAATTTTTTAAAGCCACTATTCTCCTTATGTTACTCATTACCACTATTTAAATGACTTATAAAGTCTTATGATAGGGTCTTATGTCCTTCCAAACCTGCTTTAATAGTTTGTATGGAACTATAGGTATCCTAAGACTATCAACTCAAGTTATTAGCCATCCTAACTGATCAAATGACCTATTTACTTCTTTGAAGATTTGTGACACTATCTTATAAAATATTTAATGAGATTAGGCTCTTTAGGATTGAGTCTCACTTATGATATTGATCTTGGCTGATATGAGGATGTATAGGCTTTAGGCCTATAGGTCTCATGTACTTACTTCAAGGATAAGAAGTCACTTTATTAAGATCTATAAGTTATGAGATCTCTTAACACTATCATCCAATTCCTTACCTAATTTTTACTCCTTTAAGGCTCTCTCAATATTTTCCATTAACCTCAACTCACTTTCAACTATTATATGGATTGAAAGTACATTCAAGTAATGCAATACATCTATGAGTGGAGACTTGGATAATCCTATTTATTTTTTTAATTTAATGAGGTCAATAAGATGGTCAAGAAAAATTAATATAAGGAAGATATGTATCAATATTCTCCTTGACTCTGAGCATCCTCAAACATGTTCTTATAGTGCATACAATATGTAATTTAAGGAAACAACTATGAACTCTCATTAGAATGTGTATTTTGGATCTTTATCATCATATTTATAATTATTCCAATTTTGCAATAAGATATCAAGAACTTCAAATCATGGTACATTAGTAGTAATTGAGGCAATATTGACAATAAAACCTCAATCAGATTGTTCAAACATAGACTATGCCTCCCAAATAGCAAGAATTGAATATATGAATAATAAAAACATTTTAAAAAAGTATAAAATGAAATATATGAAACTAACAAGTATTCCATGATCAATGAAGAATTTGATACCCCTGAGAATGATAACCATGAAGAGGAAATATGAATTTGTAGTGGGATTGTCTGAAATAACTTGTACACTAAGACATCCTTCCTCCAAGTGAAAGTACCTCATGGATATTATTAAACTAATTAAAACATCATGAAAATGATATCCAATACCTCTAAAAACTACCCTCAAAATCATTCCTCTCCATCAATTTATAAAGTGGATAGGCCATAATGACATGTTATCACTATTAGTGATTATTCATAAATAAAAGGCCATAATTATATAAAACAATTACACTAATTTAAATCTCATTAGGAACCTTAAAAATGGCCAAAGTTTTAACTCCCAAATCTCTCTCCTATCCTACCATCATCTTCACTTTTTCCTATCTAAGCTTATGAAGGCAACGATAGAGGATAAAAAGTGTTTGGAGTGTCAATTAAAACTAAAACTTGGTCTAGAGATTCAAAATTACATGAGGGATCCCAAGAGACACTTACAAACCATTTTAAACTAAAAAATGATTCTCTAAGCCTTTACAAGTGCTTGAAAAGTGTCATTTTTCCAATTTGGGAGGTTCAACCTACAAGTTTATCATTACCTGAGTGACCATGAGAATTCTCTGACCTCTTTATAACACTAGGCATGTTTTTGATCTTCTTGAAATGTTATCTCTTTAGAGAGGTATGTCCAACCCTTCCAAATGGTCCAAAAGGTGGAAAAATGTGAATTTTTTCATATGGGATCCAAACAAAGGTTAGATCATGATAGTATGATAAAAATTACATCCAAATAACCCTTTTAAATGACACTATACCATATTATACCTTTGACCAAGTTTGACTATACAAGACTTTGTACTTGACCAAAGGACTAAACAAGTGAACATAAGACTATAATTTAGATAGATATAGATAAGGACACATATGAACACATGGGACTTTTTATAATCATTTTAGACCATGACAAGACCATATAACAACCCTATAAAAGTTTTAATTTAGAGGGGTTGACCTATTTTTACTTGGGGTCAAAATTTGGTCAACAATTATTACATCTCATGCTAGTACCTATATTTTATAAATACCATAATGATATCTTCATTATTATTTTTACATGTTTATATTTATTGTTGTGTGTAAATTCTTGTTTACATGTATATGTGTATTTTTTGTGTATTTTTTTTTTGGAAACTCCTTTTGATGTCATATTTTGTGGGTCTTATCCTTGTGTGAATTAAGTAAATTATATTTTCACTAATTTGAGTGTGGTCTCTAACTTGTATGGTCCTTTAATTTACTCATTTACTTGTATTTGTGGTGTTTATCATGCGTACTATTATACTTTATTGCTATTTACATTGCCATAGTTTCTACCATGCATCTATGGGGGCATGTTGCTTGTGTGTGTGTTATCATTGTTATATCCAACCCAATTTGGGGCATATTATCTTCCATTTATGTCATTCTAGTTGTTCTCATATTTATTTTCTTGTGGGAGCATCACATCTTTTTGCATTTTTATTCATATAATTCTATTTTCCATACATTCGATCAATATTTTATAGGATACACATATTAAAAAAAATTGTTAGTATCAACTATATTCAAATTTTAATGAGATACGTTTAGATAATAATACTTCAAATATTTTATTTTATTAACATATGTTGGAACATTAATATTTTTGAGGTTATTTTAGTGGCCCACATTGTTCCATAGTACAAATAATAAATGTTATATTTATTAATTAAAAAGAAAGTATTTAAAACTTATTTGTGTGAATAATAAAACTTATATATATTATTTAAGTGGTTAGTTAAAAATTTGGATCAATTGATTACAAATATTCACACCCCTTATAAAGGTATTTTTACCTTTGTAAGATATATCATTGCATTGTGAGTTATTCACATAGAAATGTCTCTGAGAATTTTGTGAAAGAGTTTTTCAAAAGTGAAAAGAGAGGTGAAAATGACATTACTGGGTGTAAAATGTTTCTCAATATAATGGATTATGATTTTCCATATGATTTTTACCTATATAGTCTTTCCCACATAAATCTCATGTAATGTGTTGTGTACATTTATTTCTTTATACTTCATTTGATTCATTGTTTAGTTATGCACATTTATATTCCTAGTTAAAGTTATTTGGATAACAAATTCATTCAATCCTAAAAAACATAACATGGTACTAGAACCAACTCACTATTTTCTAAATAATTTTATGTTTATGTTTTTTTATATTTAAAAATAACATTTCAAATAAATAATATTAGTCGGCCTTGTACATAAATGGTTTATCTTCCCCAAAAATTATGATTCAAACTATGAAGATAAGAAAAAAAGGTTAGAGTGTGTTTCATAGGTAGTGATGGACTGTCAGTGGTAGCAAAGGTATAATATTTTTTTTTAAGTGTTCAATAATGGAAGTCACACATTATATCGATTGGAAATTGTAACAGAGTGTGTATTTCTAGAGAAAATTTTTTTTTAGTCAACACCCCTAGTTTGGGACTACGTGCATTTTTTGATTATGTTGTCTTGGTATGTGTTTTGAGTTTGAATCATACATGCATAAACGTTTCATGTTACTATAGAGAAAATTCCATAGAATTCATTGGCATCCACCTGACCTTTATTAAAATTATATAAAATGGTATTCAAATTTAATGGAAATTTGGAATCATACAGAAGACACGCGAATCATGCTAAAAAATTATCTTAAATATTATTTCAAGATAGGAAAAAAAATGTTAAAAAATCCTTGAAGTTTTCATTTCCTTCCATATCCCTTCAATTTTTTTGTTTATCACTTGAGCTTATTTAGTAGATAATTCATATCTTCAATTCTTGTGATTATCTCTTTTATACCATACTTAGGAATACATTTGCACATTATTTTCTTCACTTTTATTTTGATGCATGGATAAATGAGGCATTCTAGTTTTTACTAAGGATTATGCTTTGAAGAAATCACTTGTTAATTTATACGCTTTGTAAAAATGGTAACATGTTGGTTTTTAATGATTTTTTTGTGTATAAAAAACCTACAAGATCCTTAGGTTTGGTATATAGCTACACCCTTATATTACCACACGTAGCAAGGGAAATTAATAAGGAGTCTAGAACTTTACCTTCATTGAAACAATGTATAACTAATAAGATATCCAAGAATGATTATTTATGGTACATGATCACATCTTCAATTTGAGATTACATTTAAAATTAGTATGATATAATATAAAAGTTATAATAAATCAATTATAATAATGCTATGGAAGCTACTTTGATATGGTTCACTAATCCCACAATATTTGGAAACATCATCTTAATGTAAAGCCTTGAAATGTTATACAAACAATAAATTTTTAGTTACATCTTTCTAATAATGTATGTTAATTTTTTTTTGGTAGAAATACTTCCATCTCAACTCTTCTTACAAGACACATTAAGCTTCAATATATGTTACCATTCACAAAAAAATCATATGATATAAAAATTTTTTATGTTAAAACTTTAGAAGGATACGACATTAACTAGATGAATTGTATCCTCACTACAAAAATAATTATTTGTAATTAATAACACAAGTGTCTGATGGTACAAATAATCCATTTATTTGAATATTTTCCTTCTTACCTAGGTGTTACATGGGAGAATGGAGGCTCTATCCTTACCTACATATAGAACACTTACTCTATAAGAGTTATAATTTTATAATATGTGTATCATGACCCAATCCAAAGTTCATATACTTGGTCAGTGCTCTCCCTATTGACCCATTTCAAACCTTCAAAACTCCTTTAACTTCTAAGGAAATTATTGATCTTCATTTTTACCTAACCAAGTTATAATTCTTCCTTTCTAAGATATAGGGATATGAGGTGGTCCAGATTATTTTAATCTATATGAATTGTCACTTTTATTCATCTGGTGACAAATTTTCTTATCAAATGTTGAATCTTGTTAGCCTCATATCATTTATGAAAATATGTCACTACATCTCTAACTTACACACCCTTGTAAATATGTTCAAGTTAGTTAAGCCTAAAAAACTTATCTATTTTTGATAGTCTGATAATATAGCACAACTAGATTATAATATGAAAAAAATGTTGTGTAGGACACCCAAAAAAATGGAAGTTATAATAAGATGCAACATAGACCTTAAAACCTAAATTGTCATTACTACATGAGATTTACTTAGGTTTTAGTAGTTATTACTTGGGATATATCATATTATTATTTTTAATAAATAAATAAAACTACCAATTGAATGGTATGAGTTAATTTGTTTAATAATTGGTGATTTCATAATATATTCCTTTGGCTCAAATTCCCATGATAATAAAATGTTGAAATTTTTAATTGAGTAAATTATCAAATCCAGCTCAATAGTTTTGTCATAACTCAATAGAGGAGGTGAGGTGCAAGTCCCAAGTGAGTTTGAATTTGTGATTTTACACAAATTTAAATTCACCAAATAAAAATTTAAGCTTTTATTAACTTAACATCCTTGCTTAGGTGAATATAGTCCCCTTTACTACATGTTTATGTAGTGTGAGAAAATATGAAAGTAAGTAGCCAATTTAAGTCCAAAGTAATTTATAATCCTCCAGTTTAGGTTTGAATTGTTGATTAAAAGAACACACACATCAAGTTCATATTTAAGTGTGTTTTAGAGCATAGGTTACAATCATTTTACCTTTAAATATCTTGGGTATTTTAAATAGTGTCCTAATTATCAAGTCATTGATGAGTGAGTGGATACATCACATGCATAATTTAGATACAAATTTATCTCTCAATCCATTAGATCCAAAACTGAATTTCAAATTCCATAACTTATTTTGTTACTTCACTTTTATCGTTATTATAAAATTATAATATGTAACTATAATGATTTGGTCATTATGGGTGATCTTGTTGGTGCAACCATCCATTGTTGTGGTATGGCTTATGAATAAAATATATTTACTTTGTTATAATTTTAAAAAAAAATTATTTAGGTTTTCTTTTTTATTTTATTTATTATGGTTACTATTAATGAATGTTGGCATATATATTAAAACTGAATATTTATAACATCTAAGTCTTGTACATTTGACAAATATTAATTAGAGCTTTACCCTTCAATTTTATACCTCCTTGCTATTGAAATTATCACATTCACCATCTCACTATGCCTAAATTTTTATCTCTTAGTTTGATCCATATCATTCTAATCACTTATGTCCCATGCACTACATATAAAGCAAGGTTTTTTTAGTGGTGAATCTTTAGCAATTCACGAATATTCCATTTTTCAAAATATAGATTTGGATATTTTTTGGACCCAAAAAGAGTGTTGGGTCAACAAAATTTTGAGGTTGTATATATGATTTATAGGTCATATTCCTACCATTGACAAATAATTCCACAATTATGACTATAAATCACCATGTTATAATAGGATATTCTACACTATTTTAACAACTTATATTATACACCACATATGACATATATTAATCTAATATATTTCATAGATGATTGATATTAAAAATTCAACCCATCCTCGAAACACTACATGTACTCAATTGCATTGAATCAATAATAGGTTGTGAATAATGAACATAATTGGAAGACATCCATAGGGTTTGGGAGTGGGCACCATCCAAAGGGTCCTAATGGCATCCAAATAGATTGACCAATGTCTATAGGGTCTAGATGACACCTATAATGTTTAGGCCATGACTAGATAGACTGGACATCTTCTATAGGATCTAGATATCATTCACAAGTTTTAGATGGTGACCAAATAATTTGGATGAAATTTACATGATCTAGATGCCATCCATAGACTCTGGATAATGACTAAATAACCTAGATAATGCCCAAAGGGTATAGATAGCATATATAGAGTTTGGACAATGACCAGACTTACTGTATGGAATCTATAGGTTGTGGACATCATCCACACACTCTAGATGGTGACAAAACCACCTAGATAATGTCAATATGGTCTAGAATTTGACCATAGACTTTGGATGGTGACCAGATAGCCTAGACCTTATCCATAGGTTCTAGATTCTAACCAAAGATTCTAGATGATGACCATATTGATTAGATGACATCCATAAAGTTTTTATGTCATCCATGTGGTCTAGACAATGACTAAATAGCCTATATGGTGTTTATAGGATCTACATTCCATACATAGAATATGGATAATGACCAAATAGACTATATTCCATTCATAGGGTTTGGATGTCATCCATATGATTTTTAAGGTGACTAGGTAGAATGGATGGCATCCATAAGGACCAAGTAGCATCTATAAGTGTTAGATAATGACCTAAAGTACTTGGCATCTATAAGGACTTAAAAAAATGGCCACATGGAAAGGATGACTGACTATATATTACCAAAGTGGTAGGCTGCAACTTGTCTCACAAAAAAAGTCTGCAAGTTCATCTGGTGATAATGGTAAGAAATCAGGAAAATTATTAATGACAAAGAACATATTATCTTATTTTAAGTAGCCAATAATAACAACAAAGAAAATTCAACCTTCACCCATGTAAAATATATTACTAAATGATTTGTAGAATTTATTTATTTATAATAACTATTATTTAATATTTGAAGGATAATAGAAAAATCTTTATACATGTAGATCCCTTCACCAAGTATGGTTTTCCAAATGAAAGATTTAATCCTAATATTATTTCACCATTCAAATATATTATTAATGATGATATGCCACCACTTGAAGACATACCTAACTATGGCATGGCTATGGTGAATGAGAAACTAGATGATATGATACAAACATTAAAATAAAATTTTACATCTCATAAAATAAATTCCATGGAAAATAAAAACCCCCAATTTATACCAATGAAGAGAAGATTTGATGACATTCTAGATGATGAGATAAATACATTAGATCAAAATATACTCAACAATTTATGCAAAGAAAGAGAAGTAGATGGATAATTGGAAGGTCTTTTAATTTTAACTAGACAAAACATTTCCTTTTCTTAAACCAGTAGAGAAAAAAAAATAGTGTTGATACCCAAAATAAATTTAAATGCACAATATGTTTGTGTAAATTAATAAAGAACCACAAAATTCAACTTAAGCTAGACACAATCAAGAAACATTATGGCAAAGTTTATATGTTTGTTGAAAAATATGGATAAATTCAAAAGACTCATAGATGGAAAGATGCCAATGAATGCATGCATGTTAGATATGCAAAAGAGTATAAAAATAAATTAGAAACATGTGTGACATGCTGTTGAGAAAGGAGGAACAATTACAACTCAAATAGGAAAAGTTATTTAGTCGAATCAGATGGAAAAAAAATATGCAGTTCTCAATGATCTATCATATTCTCAAAAAAGGTAGAACTATATCTGAATTTTAAAATTATAAAAATATATTTCAACATAATGGACTTCATAACATTGCATAATCACATTGGTCACATGGAAGTTCTTGGGAGATGGCCAAATGTCTTGCGATGATTGAGAAGGAAGATTTGAAAGAAAAAGTTAAAAATGCAAGCTTTATATCAATGTCTATTGATGAGGTCACAATAGCTATAACACGTCATGGGTTTGTATCCATGTTTAAAATTTTGAGAACAATTTAAGGACACATCATCTATTATCTATACATAAAATGGTTAAAAATTATAATGTAAAAAACCTTTTCAAGCTAGTTATTTATAATTTAAAGGATATTGCTAGGATGGATGATTATGCTATAAATACAAAGATGGTATGTAGTAGAGATGATGGTGCAAAAATAATGTAGGGGAAAAAAATGGGTTGTGTGTTTGATTATAGAAAATATTTTCTCCATAAATGATTTCAATTCATTGCATGGCCCACAAAATAAATTTTGTATACAAAATTATAAGTATGTTTGAAAATTTTGCAAAAGTGAAGGAACTTATTTTTGATTTACTCGCTTATATGTCAAGAAGTCCTAAATTTTTTTTAGAGTTCCATATATTTATAATTAGGGTTACCAATGGTAAAAATCTTCTAAAATATAATGATAAATGATGGATTTCAGTGTATGAGCCTACATGTAGAATTTTTGAAGAGTATCCATCACTGGTAGGTTTCATGTTTAAATATTGTATGGAAGTTGATAAGACAAAGGATATATTGTACTATTTAATAGATTTTAAAATGATTTTAAAACTATGTGGTATTCTCCTAATGTTGGATGAAACAATTTTTTTGATGAAACATGTTCAAGAAAGATTGATATATTGTAGACTTCATACTTTTGAGAAAATGGGTTTGTTAATATCTTGATGTGTTATACTCAATCCAAAATAGTTTTAAGTTTCCTATTTTTTCTAGTTGGAAAACTTTAATAGATATTAAGGATCAAAAATCCTATTTGAAATTCAATATTTATGATCATCTTTGTATCATTATGAATCTAAAGGAAATACCACTGCATACATTCCAAAAATGAATTGATTATATAGGATCAGAAATTGAAGAAGTCCCTATAACATGTATTCTTTACAAAACCATGATAATGGAAACACAAATAAAATTGAGAAAGATAAAGGATATCTTGTTTATGGAAATTTGAGAATGGTTTCAAAGGGATGAGTTGTTTGAAGCCATGTTAGTAGTGAATCCCATATTTTGGAGAGCTGAGGATGGTAAAGAACAAATTAGTAATTTATTTATTAGATACATGGGAAATTTTATTAATTTTTTTTCAAAATCTATAGATATCAATGGAGTTGAAGCTTCAGGTATTTTGTGAAAATATTTGTTGAGAACATAGTCTACCTATTTCATATTCACAATGATTGATCAATACAAGTGTCTAAAGGAGCCAATTGAAAGTGGTGCTATTACAAGGCTTTAGAAAAAAATGTAACCCAGTACCATCTTGTAGGAATATATAAGTGAATATTTTATATTGTATGAACTCTGCCAAACAATGATTTTTATCTCTATGTAAGATGAAAGAGTCTTTAGTGCATTATCTTTTATTAAATCAAAACTTCATAATAGATTGGACAAAAATCTAGACACATATTTGAGATAGTATGTTTCGTATTATTCAGTGGATATTTTCCCCTATGATAGAGCACTTCAAATTTAGAATTCACTTAGTCAAAGAAGAGGAGTTACCAATAAAATAAATGTCACAGCTAATCTAGATATTAAGACTCTATTTGTATTGGATACTATACATAAAAATACAATTATAAAGAAAGTCTTTCTTTCTCAAGAACTGTTTCAGATACCTAAATATTAGTATGTAACCTTCAAATTTCAATTCTGTAATTGATTTTTATATTATTATTTGTATTGGAAATTATGGAAATTTTTTTATCATGTAAATTTTAAGAATTCATAAATTACATTATTGTATTATTTTAAAATAGTTGTGTTATATTACAATTGTTTAAAATTCAAAATTTGTTAAACAATATATTTAGGTTATATGTACAAAAAATATTTATTTCACAACATGAATTTATTGTTTCATTATTCCATTTGGTTTTCAATATTATACATCAATGAATTATGATATTATCACTATACATATTAAGTAATAAATATCTAAAATTAACATAACAAAGACTTATAATTAAGCTTTCAAACTATAATTTACAATATAAACTTTCCAGTTTCAACATGACATATATAAAAATGCACATAATGAATTTTTAATGGATAAAATGCATAGAATAAAATAGAAATAGAGACTTAAATTTAATCTTGCAAACTTTAATTTACAATATAAACTTCCCAGTTTCAACATAACATATATAAATATTCACATAATAAAATTGTCATGGATAAAATGCATAGAATAAAATAGAATGAGAGACTTAAATTTAATCTTGAAAACTTTAATTTACAATATAAAATTTCCAATTTTAACATAAAATATATAAATATGCACAAAATAAACTTGTCATGGATAAAATTCTTAGAATAAATAGAAACATAGACTTATATTTGAATTTACAAATGTTAATTTACAATATCAACATTCAAAGTTTCAAGTTTCAACATAACATATATAAAAACATCAGTTAAAATTTTCTTGACCCATTTTCATTAAACATAGATACATGCAATGAATAGATATCATTCTACACGAGTTATAATTTATTTTTCAATTGTCAATGTTGCTTCCTCAACTTCCCAGGATTCCTTGAATCTGAATGTAAAACACCTTCTCTATCAAGATCCTCGATTGTAGCATTAATATTTACAACTACTGATCTTTCTTCATGAATTGCATCTCCTATCAATAGGATGAAGAACATACGGATCCATTCCATGCTCTTTGATTATCCTCCTCAGTGTGTCATTTTGTTTGTTAACCAACACATTTTTTCTTTAAATGTAATTATTGAATTTAAGTTTTTCCACACATTTTCCAAATGAATATTCAATATTTTTGCTTCATTATTTAGGTTATTATATTTTGACTAGGATTTGGAAGATAGAGTTGATCAGATAAAAATTACAAAATTACGATAAAAATTGGATAAATAATAAGTTACCAAATATTTATCCCTCTCTACATTGGCAAAGTGGTAAAGGTTTTGTTTTCTTACCCATTTTTTGTAATAAGCCTATGCTTATGCATTCAAATTTTCCAATATATTAATCATAACATCTAAAATATTATCATTGTATGGATTTGCCACATAAATAGATCCCAATTCAACTTGATTCATTAACACATCAATTTTGGAATGAACATTTCAAACCAAATAATATAAAGAATACATTTGGGAATGGTTCTAATAACACTCATTAGTTTATTTTACCAAATGCTTTCCTTGAATCTCCCATTATTTCAAAACTTTTAAATCAGTCCATACAATGTCATCTAATAAATCAAAAATATTATCTACAACAAGATTATTCAAAGGAAATTATGTCAATTCATCAAGAGATTACTCATCATTACATGGTTTATGTCGGGGAATCCAAGAACAACACACCTGTTTTGATCCCACTTGTTAGGATCTTGCTACTCAGAAAGAGCACAGTATGATTACCAAACACAAGTAATTAAATATGCAGAAATATACCAGAAGTACAAGTAACTAGAATTCACAAATAACACAGAATATGAGAGACAATATACAATTTTGTATTAATACTTGTACAGAAAAGAATAGAATAAAGAGACGCCACTCTCTTCCACCTTACAGAGGCTTCCCACACCTCAAGTGTACAGTAATTCTTCTTCAAAACACTCTCCTACCAAAAATGGTCCCAACACAACTCACACACAGAATTGGTGTTCACCTCTCCAACCAGTTAGTAATAACCCTGCCAGTACACCAAGCACTCTAAAGTACTTCAAGTTGATCTCCCATGAACCTGCAACCTGCAATTCAACAGACCATACTTACACATGTAGATCTCCTATGAGCATGCAACAACTTGCAACTCAATGATCTTACAATGGAAGGATCTTCCTTGCCTTCCTTTCTAGCTCATCATTACAATACATGCCAATGGGTCTATAAATAGATCCCAGACTTAAAAAATAACTTAGACTCTTAGTTTACTATAATTATCCACGTAGCTCAAGACTCAAAATAGCCTTTACATGCAAACACTCAATTCAACAAACTAACTGTTCGTCCAACGAATAGTTCTAGAACACACAGGCGACTAACGTTGGTCCCTGTCTAACTAGTGGTGACTGACATCGATCGACTCCCTACTGACACTGGTTGCCTCTTGCATTGATCATGACCAATGTCAGTCATACTGTTGACGCTGGTACTTCTAGAACTTTAGCAACCTCCTTTTGATCTGCATAGTTGAAGCTTTTAGCTCCACAACCTAACAATCTCCCACTTGGAGATAAATAGCTATAACTATACCTATACCTATACTTTGTCTAGTTTGTTCCCTTGGCTTTGTATCCCTCCTCAAGATCACTCTTGAAGACCAACCACCACACACCCTATGGTGCAACACCTGTCATCCAAATCACCTGCCACATCCACATCTACAAACCATGTAGAAAATAACTTGACCCTGCATAACATGTGCACTTGTTGCTGGTCCCTATAAGAATCCACTGAATTGCCCTCTAATGCTTCTTTCCCAGATTGGCTCCTAACTTGTGACAACTCCCACTGCTTGGGAAAACTTAGGTCTAGTACATACCATGCACTTAACCTCATTATGTGAATCAAGACACTGTTCTGTGAACTATCCAACCATCGGCGTGCTAACCGGTCTCACACAATCATCCTGAAACAAAGTCAACATGTGACCTTCCATGTCCCTAGAACACACTCATGCCAAAGAATCTTGCTACTCTTAGATTCCTCATGACACACCTCTGAACTAGCTTTACCTTTAGTTTAGCAACTCCTTGTATATGTAACCTTGCAACAAGCACATCATATAGTAATAGGATAATGTAGCTAATATTATCCAACCTAGTAAAGAGAAATATAATGATCAAACCTCCATTGTCCTGTAGCTTATTCAAGACCGTATACCCTGGCCTTCTATCTCACATGTCCATTTCTACTCTTCTTCATCTTGAACATCCATTCGTCTCTCAGTGCTTCCTTCCAGCTGGAAACTCCACCCAAAACTCCTATTTGGTTCTCCTCCAAGGAATCACATCCTTCATCTATGCCAAGCTCCCACTGTTTCCTGGATCTACCTACTCTACTTCTTTAACAACTTCCTAGTTCTTTACCATAAGTGAGCAAAAAGTAGTGTAAATAAGGGAAATGATGAATTTGAGGCTTACATACCCTTTAAGTCCTCCATATGGGCACTTGAGACTCCTTGACAGCTTGTTTTCCACCCAAAATTCATCTCAGTGACTGATGCCAGTCACATCTCAGTCTGCACCTGACCGATGTCAGTTCCCTGTGACTGCCTCACTACCAACGTCGGTTCCTCCTAACCAACATCGGTGTTTATCTACCCCTAAGTCACTGATGTTGGGTTGCACATAGCCGACATCAGTCCCTGTTTAGATGCCGATGCCAGTTTTCTAGCCAATGTCGGTCTCTGTGTTTTGCTTGTGAGAACTAACTTTTTCCTGTGAGCTCTTTTTGGATCAAACCCTTGTCCAAATCGACCTCACTCTGCTCAGAATTCTTTTGCCCCTTATGCTAAACTCTATCCATCACCTTCTCCTTGAAAACCAAGGCTTTTCTGTTCTTGTCACTAACATCAGATTCTTCAAGAAACGTCACCTTCTTCTTCTGCATACAGAAATCTCGATTTATACCCTTTGACTCAAGAACATGCATCTCCTTCTTATTCATGTGACCAAGCCTATTAAGCTACATCTTCAAATCTACAATTGAAGTAGATAACCCAGAAAGAGAATCAGTAATACAAGTAGATAGATAAAGCATACCTACTTTCTTACCTCTTGCTACAATAAGTGCACCCTTGGTAACCTTCCAAGAGTTCACTGTGAGAGTTACTATGCAACCCTCATCACCCAAACTTCTTATAGAAATCAAATTCTACTCCAGAACTGGGACATGCATGACCTCCTTCAACACCCATGTGTTACCTATCTGCAATTTCAGCTTCACTTTCCCTTTTCCAACCATCTGATAAGGCTTACCATCCCCTACACAAATTTCTCCAAAGTCTCCCTGGACATATTCATGAAAAAATTCCCTATTTGGGGATGCATGAAAAGAGGCACCAGAATCTAAAACCCAAGATTCTACTTTATCCAAAGAACATACCAGAGCATCCTGCGTAACATAATCCGCAACATCTACTTCTTCTTCATGTCCTTCATGATGATCTTCACCCGATCTGCAATCTATCTTTAGGTGCCCTTGCTTTCCACATTTCCAGCAGGTTATTCTGCCATACCTAGACTTGGATCTCCTACCTATCTTAGACCTTGATCTCCCACGCTCTATCTTCTCTCTTTGCCTTCCTCTGCCTTCAACACTCAAAACATTCCCTGATGATTCACCTATGCTTTTCCTACGTATATCTTCATTCAAGATCACACTCACAATATCATCCACTTTTAAGACTTTTGAAGTAGACACAGTATTAGAAACTGCCATTACCAAACTCTCCCAACTTTCAGGTAATGAACACAAGATTAAGAGATCCTTAATTTCATCATAAAAAATAATATTGACTGAATTTAACTGGTTTATCAAACCATGGAAATCACTAAGATGACTATGTACAAATCCACCTTCCAACATTTGCAAATTAAATAATTGCTTCATAAGAAATACCTTATTCAAAGCCAAGGGTTTTTCATATAAATTTGCCAAAGATTCTATCAACTCTACCGTTGTCTTTGCATGTGATAAGTTATAAATCACAGACGATGCAAGACTCAATCTTATAGATCCCAGAGCCTTCCGATCAAGAACCTCCCATTCTTCATCCTTCATATCCCGGGGCTTGCAATCAACCACACCCAACGGTAAGTACAAATCTTTTTAATACAAATAATCTTTAATCTGCATCCTCCATAACTGATAGTTCTTGCCATTAAACTTCTCCATTCATAGCTTATTGTCTTTTGCCATTGCTCTACTCCCACTCAAACAGAAACCCCTGTGAGTAACCTGTAATCAACACACACTAACCAGATCTAATCCAACCTGTTAGTATCCCAACCTAAAAGCTCTGATACCAGTTATCAGGGAATCCAAGAACAACACACCTATTCTAATCCCACTTGTTAGGACCTTGCTCCTCAAAAAAGAGCATAGTATGATTACCAAACACAAGTAATTAAACATGTGGAAATATACCAGAAGTACAAGTAACTAGAATTCACAAATAGCACAAAATATGAGAGACAATATGCAATCTTGTATTAATACTTGTACATAAAAGAATACAATAAAGAGATGCCACTCTCTTCCACTTTATAGAGGCTTTCCACACCTCAAGTGTACAGTAATTCTTCTTCAAAACACTCTCCTACCAAAAACGGTCCCAACACACAACTCACACATAGAATTGGTGTTCACCTCTCCAACCAGTCAGTAATAACCCTGCCAGTACACCAATCACTTTAAAGTACTTCAAGTTGATCTCCCATGAACCTACAACCTAAAATTCAATAGACCATACTTACACATGTCGATCTCCTATGAGCTTGCAACAACCTGCAACTCAATGATCTTACAATGGAAGGATCTTCCTTGCCTTCCTTTCTAGCTCATCATTACAATACATGCCAATGGGTCTATTAATAGATCCCAAACTTAAATAATAACTTAGACTCTTAGTTTACTATAATTATCCACGCAGCTCAAGACTTGAAATAGCCTTTACATGAAAACACTCAGTTCAACAAACTAACTGTTCATGCAATGAATAGTTCTGGAACACACAGGTGATCGACGTCGGTCCCTATCTAACTGGTGTTGACCGACATTAACAGACTCCCTATCAACGTTGGTTGCCTTTTGTATTGATCATGACTGACGTCGGTCATACTGCCAATGCCGGTACTTCTGGAACTTCAGCAACCTCCTTTTCATCTGCATAGTTGAACCTTTTAGCTCCACAACCTAACAGTTTAGGGGGTGAATTAGAAGAACCATGTCAAACTATTTTTATAGAGCCTAGAATTGAGATCCCTGAATAATATTGTGTGAAAAAAATCTATTTATAGGTATATAATCAATACCCTCAAGGAAAGCATATCAAGATCATTATTCTGCAAAAGGTCCATGACACCACTAGAAACTCCATCCAAAGAAAATTTGGTGAACTTCAAGGTTGTTATATGAAAAAAATTTCCCCTTCTACTTGTTGGCATTAACAAATTCTTCCCCTAGTCTATACAATGTGGAGGAGGGGGGAGAAGGTGGTATATTAATTCTCACTAAAGTGTTGCCCTACAATATTAAATGACATCACTAATCAATAAACAAACTTCATCAAATTTAAATTGAAGTTAACCTAAAGGTTAGAGACAATAGACTCATGATCCATACTCTAAGTGGCCAATATGCTTTGATGTGGTGGATGTGTTGTAAGAAAATTTGAAATATCAATTTCTATCAAACACTCAATTTATCATACAATCAAAAATTTAGTCAAACCTATTGAATTCCATATAATATAAAAATAGTGCGATTGTAAACATGAAGTCAAATACCTTACATGGGAGGTAAATTCTAAATAGGTTTATGGGTAATGTTACCAATGCCAGATGTGGCTGTGAAATGACATAAAATATTAATGATTCCATTTTTCTTGTTGTTACATCAAATTTCAATAAATTTTTTTAAAAAAAACCTAGATTTAAGGCTAAGGATGTGCCTAAGGGGCCTATCTAACATGCAATAGTAGGAAATAAATATCTTCATATATTCTTATGCCTTATAAATGGTGTCACCACACCAAAATATATATCATCACCCTATCAAATTGAGAATCCCTAGATCCCTTGAAGGGATGGTATTTGTTCAATATAACTTCTCTTCTAGATTGAGACACAAATTCTCTTTTCTATTACAAGGAAACATACATAATTAATTTCATATTTAAATTGTGACAAGGTAAAAACATGATAATTTAATGACTAAGAAGTAAAATTTAAACATATCTCCAACTCTATAAGGGCCACTAAATTAGATTTAATATTTTCATACAATATTGTGAGACCAATTATTCCCCTCAACTCATGGTACATCTCATAGTATAAACATAATATATAATTAGAAATGGAAAATTTTTTACTATCACTTTGAAAGGCATAATACAAATTATTTATTATCTTGTTGGAAATGAATGTAAACCAATCGAATTGTTTTCCTCCACAAAAATGGACAATGTATGCTACAAACTAGAAGGGGATATCTACAAGTCTTCCCTATAAAATAGTTCTCACCTAGAAAAATTCAACAAGGGCTTCTAGATATGTAGTCTGAGAAAATATGAAAGTAAGTATCCAGTTTAAGTCCAAAGTAATTTACAATTATCCATTTTAGGTTAGAGTTGTTGATTAAGAGCACACACACATCAAGTTCATAGTGAAGTGTGTTTTAGATCATATGTTAAAATCATTTTACCTTTAAATATATTGGGTATTTCAAATAGTGTCTTGATTGTCAATTCATTGATGAGTGAGTGGATACATCACATGAAAAATTTAGATACAAATTTAGCTCTCAATCCATTGGATCCAAAACTAAATTTCAAATGCCATAACTTATTTTTTATTTCACTTCTATTTTGCTTAAAAATATATATTATTTAATTATAATGATTTGATTTTTCACCCTTGGTTTGGTCATTATGGGTGATCTTATTGGTGCAACCATGCATTCTTGTGGCATGGCTTATGGAGAAAATATATTTACTTTGTTATACTTAAAAAATTATTTATTTATTTTTTTTATTTTATTTCTGATGGTTACCCTTAATGAATGTTGGCGTATATACTAAATTAAATATTTATAACATATTAGTCTTATATATTTGAAAAATATCAATTAGAGATTTACCCTTCAATTTTATACCTCCTTGTTGTTGAAATTCTTGTATTTTCCATCTCATTATGACTAAATTTTTATCTCTTAGTCTGATTCATATCATTCTAAACACCCAGGTCCCATGCATTACATAGAAAGTAAGGCTTTTTTTAGTGGTAAATCTTCATCAATTCATGAATATTCCATTTTATAAAATCTATATTTGGCTATTTTTAGACCCAAAAAGAGCATGGGGTCACCAAAAATTTAAGGTTATATATACGATTTCAAGGTCAGCTTACCTATCATTGAAAATTAATTCCACAATTTTGACTATAAATTTCCATGTCCTAAGAGGACATTCTACACTATTTTTCCAACATCTATAATACAACACATATGTAATATCTTAATCTAATATATTTTATAGATGATTAAGATCAAAAATTCAACCCATCCCCAAAAGACTATATGGACTCAATTGTATTACAACGACAATAAGCCATAGATAAAGAACATAACTAGAAGGCATCCATAGGGTCTAGGAGTGGGATTCATCCAAAGGGTCTAGATGGCATCTAGACAAATAAACCAACATCCATAGGGCCTAGATTTTGCCTATAATGTTTGAAAAATAACTAGAAATATTAGATGATGTCTAAAGGATCTAGATGCCATCCATTAGGCCTAGATGGTGACCAAACAACCTAGATGACATCCATAGGATTTGGACATCATCCATAGACTCTAGATAGTGACTAGATAGCCTAGATAATGTCCATGAGGTCTAGATGTTATCTATAGAGTTTGAATGGTGACTAGACTACCTATATGACGTACACAAGCTTTAGACACCATCCATAGACTCTATATGGTGACCAAACCACTTGGACAATGTCAACATGATCTAGAATCCATCCATGGAGTCTAGATGGTGACCAAATAGCCTAGACATCATCCATAGGTTCTAGATTCCATTCACAGACTCTAGATGATGACCATACTAATTATATGACATCCATAGAGTCTAAACATCATATACAAAGTTTGGATGGTGACCAAGTAGCCTAGACAATGTATATAGGATCTATATGCCATCCACAATATCTAGACTATGACCAGATAGACTAGACATTGTCCATTCATTTTGATCACCATCCACAAGATTTTTATGATGACCAGACAAAATGGAAGATGTCCACAAGGACTAAGTAGCATCTACAAGTGCTAGGCAATGACTTGAAGTAATTATTAGTGATTAGAATCTACAAGGACTCTAACCAATGACCACATGAAAAGGATGATTGAATACATATTATCAAAATGGTAAGCCTCAACTTGTCTAGAAAAAAAGTCTATAAGTTCATTTGGTGATAAAGGTAAGAAATCAAGTAAATTATCAATGATAAATAAAATATTATCTTATTTTGGGTAGCCAAAAAGAACAACCAAACAAAATCAATCTACACACATGTAAAATATAGTACTAAATGATTTATAAAATTTATTTATTTATAATAACTATTATTTAACATTTGACAGATAATAGAAAAATATATATACATGCAGATCCCTTCATTAAATGTGATTTTCCAAATGAAAGATTTAATCCTAATATTATTTCACCAATTAAATATATAATTGATGATGACATGCCACCACTTGAAGACATACCTAAATATGGCATGGCTATGATGAATGAAAAAACAAATGATATGATGCAAACATTAGAATAAACTTTTACATCTCATAAAACAACTTCTATGGCAAATAAAAATCCCCAATTTTTTCCAATAAAGATAATACTTGAGGGCATTCTATATGATGAGATCAATATAGCAGATCAAACTACTCATAATTCTGAGTAAAGAAAGAGAAGTAGATGGGCAATTAGAAGGTCTTTTAAGTTTGACTAGGACATGAAATTTCCTTTCATTGAATTAGTAAATCTAGAAAATAGTGTTGATACCCCAATTAGGTATAAATGCACAATATGTTCTTTGAAATTAGGGAAGGACAATGAAATTCAACTTAAGCTGGACACAATTGAAAAATCTTGTGGTAAATTTTATGTTTGTTGAAAAATATGGATAAATTCAAAAGAATCAGAATTGGAAATATGCCAATGATTGCATGCATGTCAGATAAATGATAGAGTATGAAAAAACTAGAAACATATATGATATCTTGTTGAGAAAGGAGTAACAACTATAACTCAAATAAGAAAAGTTATTCAATTGAATCAATATGCAAAAAATATACAGTTCTCAATGATCTATCATATTCTCAAAAAAGGTAGACTTATATTTGACTTTTTAGATTATAAAAATCTATTTCAAAATAATGGACTTTGTAACATTCCACAATTACATTGGTCACATGGCAATGCTTGGTACATGTCTAAATGTCTTGCAATGATTAAGAAGGAAGATTTGAAAGAAAAAATTAAAAATGCAATCTTTATAGAAATGTCCATTCATGAAGTCACAACAATTAACAATAAATCATGGGTTTGTATCCATGTTTACACATTTGAGAATAATTTAAGGACACCTCATCTATTAAATATACATAAAATGGTTGAAAATAACAATGTAAAAAACCTTTTCAAGTTAGTTATTTAGAATTTAAAGGATATTACTGGGATGGATGGTTATGTTATAGTTATGAAGTTGGTATGTATTGGAGTTGATGGTGTAGTAGTAATACAAGGAAACATAAATGGTTTGTCTATTCAATTATAGACAATAGTTTCCTCATATATGATTTAAATTCATTGCATTTCCCACATAATGAATCTTTCATACAAAATTGTAAGTACATTTGAAAATGTTGCAAAAGTGGAGGAACTTATCTATGATTTACATGCTTATATGTCAAGCAGTCCTAAAAGGTTTTTAGAGTTTCATAAATTTTTAATTGGGGTTTTCAATAGTAAAAATCTTCTAGAAGATAATGATACAAGATGAATTTCCATGTATGAGCCCACATGAATTTTTTTTGAAGAGTATCCATAACTAACAAGTTTCATATTTAAATATCATATAGAAGTTGACAAGGCAAATGATCTATTGTACTATTTAATAGATTTTGAAATGATTTAGACACTATGTGGAGAATTTCTCCTAATGTTGAATGAAATAAATTTTTTGATGAAACATGTTCAAGAGAGATCGATATATTATAGAATTCATACATTTGAGAAAATAGATTTGTCAATATCTTGATGTTTTGTACTTGGACCAAAATAGTTTTAAGCTTCCTAACTTTTCTAGTTGGCAAAATTTAAAAGATATTAAGGATCAAAAATCCTATTTGAAATTCAATATTCATGATCATCTTTGTATCTTCATAAATGGAAAGGAAATACCATTGCACACATTCCAAAAATGAGTTGATTATGCAAGATTAGAAATTAAAGAAGTCCCTATAACATGTATTCTTTACGAAACCATGAAAACAGAAACATAGATAAATTTTTAAAACATAAAGGATAGCTTTCTTATAGAAATTAGAGAATGGTTTCAAAGGGATGAATTTCCTGAAGCCATGATAGTAGTGAATCCCATATTTTGGAGGTTTGAGGATGGTAAAGAACAAATTAGTAATTTATTTCTTAGATACATGGGAACTCTTATTAAACATTTTTCAAAGCCTATAGATGTCAATGGAGTTGAAATTGTAGGTATTTTGTGAAAATATTTTTTGAGAACATAGTCTACCCATTTCAAAGTCACAATTATTGATCAATACAAGTGTCTAAAGGAGCCAATTTAAAGTGGTTCTATTACAAGGCATTAGAAAAAACTATATCTCAATATCATCCTGTAGGAATATATAAGTGAATATTTTTTATTATATGAATTCTAAAAAATAATGATTTTGAGATTTATGGAAGATGAAAGAGTCTTTAGTGCATTCTCTTTTTTTAAATCAAAACTTCATAATAGATTGGACAAAAATCTAGACACATGTTTGAGATTGCATGTTTCACATTATTCAATGGATGTATTTACCTATGATGGAGCACTTCAAATTTGTAATTCACTAAGTCAAATAAGAGGAGTTACCAATATAATAAAAGTCTAAGCTAATCTAGATATTAAGATTCTATTTGCATTGGATATAGTACATACGAAAGATAATTATGAATAAAGCGTTACTCAAGAACTGTTTCAACTACTTGAATATTAGTATGTAACCTTCAAATTTAAATTTTGTAATTGATTTTTATATTATTATTTGTGTTGTAAATCATGGAGATTTTTTTATTATGTAAAATGTAAGAATTCATAAATTACATTATTGTATTATTTTAAAATAGTTGTGTTATATTGTAATTGTTTAAAATCTAAACTTTTTAAAACAATATATTGAGATTATATGTATGAAAAATATTTGTTTCACAACATGAATTTATTGTTTCATCATTTCATATGATTTTTAATATTATAAATCAATGAATTATGATATTATCACTATACATATTAAGTAGTAAATATTTGAAATTAACAAAACAAAGACTTATATTTAAACTTTTAAGCTATAATTTACAATATAAACATTCCAGTTTCAACATAAAATATATACAAATGCACAAAATGACATTTTAATGGATAAAATTCACATAACAAAATAGAAACAAAGACTTAAATTTAATCTTTCAAACTTCAATTTACAATATAAACTTTCCATTTTCAACATAACATATATAAATATTCATAAAATAAACTTGTCATGGATAAAATGCACATAATAAAATAGAAACAAAGACTTAAATTTAATATTGCAAACTTTAATTTACAATATAAACTTTCTAATTTTAACATAACATATATAAATATGCACAAAATAAACTTGTCATGGATAAAATGACTAGAATAAATAGAAATAGAGACTTATATTTAAATTTGCAAACTTTAATTTACAATATTAACTTTCAAAGTTTCAAGTTTTAACATAACATATATAAAAACATTAATTACAAATTCCTTGACTCATTTTCATTAAACATAGATACATGCATTGAATATATATCATTCCACATGAGTTTCAATTTTTTGTTTTATTACGGATGTTGCTATCTTAGCTTCCCCCTTCCTTGAATTTAGATGTAAAACACCTTATCTAACAAGATCCTTGGCTATAATATTAATATTTACAATTATTGATCTTTATTTGTGCACTTCATCTCCTGTCAATAGGATAGAGGGATCTATATCTATTTTATCCTTCAGAAGAACATCTAGATCCATTCCATGCTCTTTGATTATCTTGCTTAGTGTGTTATTCTATTTTTTTAATAGCACACATTTTTCTTTAAATGTAATTACTGTATTTAAGCTTTTCTGCACCTTTTCCAAATGAATATTAAGTATTTTTACTTCATTCTTTTGTTTATTATATTTTGATTGTGATTTTGAAAATAAATTTGGTTAGATAAAAATTACAAAATTGTGATAAAAATGGATAAATAAGTAATTACTTAACAAATTTTTATCCCTCTTTGCATTATCAAAGCAACAAAGGTTTTGGTCTCTTTCCCAATTATTGTAATAAGTCTATATTTATGCACTCAAATTTTTCAATCTATTAATCATAATATCTAAAATATTATCATTGTAGGGATTTTCCATAGAAATGTATCTTGATTCAGCTTGATTCACTAACACATCAATTTTGGACTGATCATTTTGAACCAAATAATATAAATAATATCTTTGGGAAAGGTTATGATAACTCTCATCAATTTATTTTACCAAAGCCTTTCCCCAAATTTCCCACTATTTTAAAACTTTTAAATTAGTTTGTACAATGTTAGATAACAAAGTAAAAATATTATCTGCAACAAGATTATTCAAAGGAAAGGATGTCAATTCATCAAGAGATTTCTCCTCATCATTGTGTGGTTTAGGTGGTGAACTAGAAGAACCATGTCCAAATATATTTTTGGAGCTTGGAATTGAGATCTTTGAATAATATTGTGTGTAATAAATCTATCTACAAGCATGAAATTGATACCCTTAAGGAAAGCATCATCAAAATCAATGTTCTATAATAGTGTCATGGTACCACCAGACACTCCACCCACATAAAACATGGGTATTAAGGTTGTTATATGTAATTTTGTTCCCCTGGTAATTTATAGAATTGACAAATTCTTCCCCCTCATATGTATAGTGTAGGGGAGGGGGGATGAGGTGGCTTATTACTTCTCACTAAATGTTGCTCTACAATATGAAATACCATCACTAATTAATAAACAAACTTCATCAAAATTAAAACTAAATAACTTTAAGGTCAGAGGTAATAGACTCAAGATCCATACTCCGAGTTGCCAATATGTTTTGTTGTGGTGGACGTGTTATAAGAAAGTAAAAACATCATTTTTTTTCAAACACTCCAATTATTGTACAATAAAAAATTCAATTAAACATATTATTTCATGTAATATAAAAATAGCATAATTATAAACATGAAGTCAAATACCTTGCACAGGATGTAAATGTTGCATAGTTTGATGGACAATCTTACTAATGTTTAACACCACTATGAAATGACATAAAAAATTAATACTTCCAATTTTTTTATTGTTACATCAAATTTCAATAATTTTTAAAAAAATTTAAACCTAGATTTAATGTTAGGGATGTGCTTAAGGGGCCTAGTTGACATACAGAAGTAGGCGAGATAGATCTCTACATATTATTATGCCTTATCAATGGTGTCACCACACCAAAATCTATATCATCACCCTATCAATATGAGAATCTCTAGATCCCTTGATGGGATATTATTTGTTCAATAAAAATACTCTTCTAAATTGAGACACATATTATCTTTTCTATTAAAATGAAACATGCATAATTAATTTCATATTTGAATTGTAATAAGCTAAAAACATGATAATTTAATGACTTAGAATTACACTTTAAACTTACCTCCATCTTTACAAGGGCCACTAAATTAGATTTCATATTTTCATGCAATATTATGGGAAACATTGTTCCCCTTAGCTCATGGTACACCTCATAGTATAAACCTAATTTATAATTATAAACAAAAATTTATAATAGTCACTTTGAAAGTCATAATCCAAATTGTTTATTATCTTGTTAGAAATGAATGTAAATCAATCGCATTGTTGTCATCCAAGAGAATGGACAATGTATGTTATAGCCCAAAAGCGGATATATGCAAGTCTTCCCTATAAAAAAATCCTTGCCTAGAAAAATTCAAAGAGGGATTATAGATATGGGTTTGTTATATTCTAAACTAAAATGCCCCTTATTTGCAAAAAATTAGGGGTACTTGCAATGGAAGTTAATTTTTTTTTTCAATCTATAACTAAGACATTTAACTTCTAATTTCATACATAAAACATTTAATACTAATTAATAAAAATAAGATAGATATTACCTGTTGAGGTGGATGTACTTACATCCAAGTGATTTTCAAGATAAATTTTAATTTTATCAGACAAAACAGCTTCATGGTCAATGAATCAACATTTTTGTGTGGCAATCCTAACAATCACTTGATATCTAAAGGAGTGTTGCCAAAAGTAATAGTCTGAGAATCTAGGATAAACAAAAACTCTTTAGTAGAAGGTTTGTAACTAGACACAAGAATGTTAAGTAAATTTATGTATATCTCATAGTGGGGCATGTAAATAAGCCCTCTAGGAAAATAATATTTCAATAAACAAACTTATGAATAAGGGTAGACGATACATGGTTAGAAGGCATTGGGATTGAAAAATGAGAAAAGAGGAGTTATAAGGTAAAGGTATAAAGGATGAGAGAGGTTTGGACTATGCATATGATAAAATGAATAAAATATAAGGGAAATGGGATGAATAAACACCTTCCACACCCTCTAGATGGTGTCCACATGTTTTGGACATCATTCATAGATTGATGACATTGTCCACACCGTCTAGATGTCATCCTTTCCATTTAGATGATGTACATAAACTATAGACACTATCCACCCCATATGAATGGAATCCACTAGACTTGGATGTTTTCCATGTAGTTTAGACACCATCTACATGATTTATACTATGTTCATGAGCTCTAGACACTATCTATCCAATCTAGATGACATCTACTAAGTGTGGATGTCATCCATAGGATCTTGATGATGTCTAGAGCCTATAGATGGCATACAAAACATCTAAACACTATAAATGGGGTTTAGACACCATACACATGATGTAGACATCATCTACATATTATAGATGTCCAAAACATGTGGACACCACCCAAAACTTATGGATGACATATAGTGCCCATGGACAACATCCAAAACTCATTGATACCATCTATAGCATGTGGACAATATCTAGAGGTTGTGGATATCATTTAGGGGATTTATAAATAATTAAAAACCTATGGGCACTTTCTAGATCCCATATCTACAATATATAACCCATGAACATCATCCACAGCCCATGGATGTCATTTAGAGGGCATGGATGCTATACATAGTGCATGGATGCCATCCAGAGCCTATGGACAACATCCACTAGGGATGAAAGCTTTTCAAACTCAAGATTCCAATCTCCATAAAATTTTACATATGATTCCCCTTCCCAATGAAACTAATATCCCTTTGATTTACCTCCATTTTTAAAATAGCTTTTCAATTTTCACCAAAAAATTACATATGGATTTTTCCTAGGTGCCCTTAAAAAACTCTGATAGAAAGTTTAAAACTTGATAAACATCATTCACTATCAATTTTATATATATACCTATTTTTTATCTTTCTAAAAACTACTAACATAGAGGGAATTTAGTTTTGATGATAGTGTCCAGATCCTTATCTAGTATCTAGTTACCAAAATTCATCCAAATTGAAAATATTTCAAATCCTATCTTATTTTTAATATTGAACCCTACTATGATATATTTTAAAAATGTGTGGTATACATATAAGTATAATCCTTCTCAATGTTCATCTAGAAAATACCAAGGAAACACCTAATAGAGCTCAATAAATCAACTTCAAAACCAATATGTTATGCCCTATTCATCCCTATTTGCATATCAAGCATAGGAGTAGTCATATTACAATCCTAAAACATTCAAAGAGTAGCCCATGATCGATATTTATCAAATTACAAGTTAGATTATTACATGTATCTTAATATAATATATTTCAACCTTATACACATATTTTCCCACACATAAAGGAAAACTACATATCTCTGAGGCCCTCATTTGAGTATCAGATATGTAGGTAGTGCCCATTGATAGATGGGTCTTTGGGGTCAGCTCAACATCATGATCCCACTAACCAATTTTTAGTAAACTCATTTGAAAGGTGTATAAGGGTATAGAGATAGGGTTTGATCAATTGGAAAAAAGAAAAACCTATATCTTAGATCTTAATATATTATTATAAAGGTTATAAAAAACTAGAAAAATGAAGTTTGTCACATTGAGAGTTAGGCATTATTCCATATTGGACACCTGCTTCATAGTCAGACACTAATATTAATGATAGTGTCTAGATCTAATGGTTGTGTCCACAACTATAGAAGTATAATTTATAGAATATGATGACTTATCCATAATATTGGTCCTATATACTTTCCACTTATTTCCATTCTAGATTTTTACTACGTAGATTAATCCCAACTAGGTATCATTTCTCTTTGATATTGTAATCAATTGAATATCTTTCAAACTTAGTACTTTCTATATTTAGCATATATTAGTATAATAATTTAAAATATTCATTTATCCAAGTTTTTAATAATTGGCCTACTATAGATTAATTTATCACCCTTGTGATTGAAATATTTGTATATTTTTAATCCTATTCCCCAACCTTCATCAATTTAGGGTTAAACAGTTGGTTCTTATTTTTCAAGAATAACTATAATTGAAAATGTACTATGCCTACTATTTCCTCATTTTTAGGAAGAATTATAAATGTATATTTAAGTTTTTTTAATTTTTAAACTCAAAATTTTCAAGGCATAAATGGGATCCATCATGAATTGTTGGGATATGATACCTAAGATTTGACAAATCATTTCTAACAAGAAACCAAAACCTACCTATAACAAAAAGGTAGGGTGTCATGCCATAAATTTTATTTTAATTATTACATTTCTATTATTTTTCTAGGACATGGTAGTGACCCTACTGAATTCATTAAGCATGTGAGCTCTAGTTTGTATTTTATTGAGACCTCTTTCTCTTTCCTATTAAAAGTAATGCATTATTGAATTTTATCTACCCATTTTTAGTTTATTCAATGGAAACACACATTTAGAGTAGTAATAGTACTTATTATGAGTTATTGTCTCATCTTAACTAGTAATGCTCTTGATCATATTTATTTGTTTTAATTTTTATAAATATTAAACAAGTTTGGACCAATGTATCACAATTGGTGTGCATTATAAACATAATCTATTGAACATTTGTTTGTATTGTGTTATGAAAAATATATTTTGATTGAGATGAAAGACTTATTTTTAGATCAATCCAAATTACTATATGTGTATCATATACTGTAGTGCATAATCTTAACTATTATTCAAGAAATAATTTTCATATGGTGGTGGCTTACAAATATCCTCACATATATCATTGTTCAAATGCTATGTGTTTCATTTTATCTATGAAAGTTAGTTCATGAAGAAATTGTACACAATAAATTGAAAGAATACTAAGGTATATCAAAGGAATAATTAATTATGCTTTTATAATTATTCTTTATATGGTTATTATGATACTAATCATAATCATGATACCATAGGTAGAAATATACTTTTGGATATATTTTTTAAGTTTGGTACAAGAGCTATCACATGGAAGCTACAAAATAAGAAATATTGATATATATTTTTTTGGAACAACTCTATATTGGTGTCTCTTATAGTATAACTCTTCTTTTTTATAGTAAAATTTGTATAAATCTAGAAAAAAAAAATGTTTCAACACCAACGAATGAAGCATATTGAAGTTAACATGCATTTTATTTGAGAAAGTATCCTCAATGGTGATACTGAACTACATTTTTGTCCTATAGATGATCAAGTGGTAGATATATTCACAAAAAACTATGTACTATACAGTTTTACAAGTTTAAAATAATGTTGGGCCTCTCAGAATTTCCATTAAGGGGGAGTGTTCATGACAATTTGACCTCCTAACTGCTATGTGTTATTTTTCCTCTCCATACTTCTCTATTATAAAATCAATGTATAAATTCACCCTATGTGATTTTTGTGTAAAATTCACCCTATGAAATTTTATGGTATACACAATAATAATTTTTTTAAATGGAGGTATTTATGTTATAAAAGGATCCAAATGCTTGTAAGCTTGTCCATTAGATGTTGTGGGATGTAGTCCCACTATTATGCTAGCCTAAATCACCTTATGTGGTTTATGGATTATAAATATTTTTCTATACAAAGATGATATTGGCATGATGAAGGTGTATAAATCCTTCAGGTGTTACATTTTAGCCTAAACTCAACATATATGGTTTATGGATTGTAATTCATTTTGTATGAAAATGTGACTATGACATGTATCCCCACTAAAATTAAAGGGGAGAGTTAGAAAATTAATATTTTTATGGTTACTTTAGTGGCCTAAATTGTGTATACACATAATATTTTCAAAATTTATCAGTTACTTATGCTTTCTCTCTTGCAAGAACCTATGGATTCTCAATCTCTCTAAGTTCACTCATTAAAGGGTGCATCGAGAAAGGGGTGGGTAGACCATTGGTGATTTATAATATTGTTTCCCCCTATACCACTAATTAAAATCTACACAAACATCTCCTATACAATTCCCTAAGCTTTGCAACCTCCCTCACACATTCCTCCAAAGAATTCACTACCTTATTTAGCCCCTATCTAAGCCAAAACCTCTTTTTGACATTTAAAAAACAATGTCAACATAGGTTGACCTTGCACTTAAATGTTATTTACATGTTATGAAACTATATTAGCCTTGGATGACCTAGTCTGAGACTTGACTTGATTTTATTAATTAAATAATACATGGTTGATTCGGTTGATAGTGTCTACTAAACTTTTAGAAGTATTTAGGGTTAAATTCAAGTATATATACACATCCTTTTCATCATTTTGAGAGAGAAGAAGAAGATAATATATTATGAATCTTCTTATCCACCATTATACTCAAAAATCATTACTTAGGGTTCTAATACTACACTTGGTAAAATGAATCTTATCTTGTAGAGAATCATTTGGATGCATAGAAAAGTTATGTAACCTAGAGCTAACCTATCCTTGTTATCCTTACATACCACAACAACCTATTGTAAGACACCTTGGATAAGGGAGAGATTGAGGCTTTGTGGGGTTGTATTAAAATGTAATTATTCCTAACTTTGTTCCTCCTTTGTTAAAGTATATATATTTGCATTTGTTAGCTTGTATGTGTCTCTCCCATGCATTAAATTTCCTATACATTGGCTTAAGTATAGATCATATATACATGTTTATTTTTAATGTTTATTACCCCCACTTTGTGCCACAAGATTTGACAAGCACTAGATAAGATTTTAATTTAATTTATTAATATAAGAAAACATAAGACCTAGCTAGGGTTCTTACATGGTGTTGCTTGACTAGAGGCTTTGGAACCCTCTCTAGTGATGTTATTATGATAAGAGACCCCTTAGTTAGGTCTAGAAGATCCATCTTGGTCATGAACCTGATTATCTAAATGTACCAACAAGCAAAAATGTAAGTGTGATTTATCCTCTCCGAGTTAGGATTGATTTGTACATCAGCTACATTTTTACTTGTATACATTCTGGTGAACTTGACATGACTAACCCTTGTAGGTTTTATTTCACACATTAATTTTATTATCATATTATATATTTTTATTTTTATAGTATTGTATCAAACTTGTTGATATAGTCTAACATTTTGTGTGCAAGTTTAAAACACATTTTATCCAAATTGACTATGTTTTCTCTATGCAGATCTTATCCAAATGTAGGTGACTAGATTAACTAGCTCAACATAATTATCTTATTTAATCATGATATTATAGAGTTCATCAATTTAATCAACTTTATTCATAGTTATCCTTTTTAACATATAGGATTACAAACTTCATTAACCCAATTGACTCTATTTTTAGTTATCTTTTTCATCACACAGGGTTTGTAGACTTAGTCAGACCATTAAAATTTGTTCATAGATTATTTTTAGCACATAGGTTTTGTAGACTACATTGACCTAGTTGAACCTATTCATAGAATATAAAAGTCAGAATTTGAGTAACACAACATGAAATTTGAAAATTAATCATATTCAAAATTACCAAGGTTCATTCTTACTTTAGCTAGAATTTTTATTTATCTTTTATGATCTTAATTTTCATAGTTTTTAGTCTATAAAACTAAAACCCTATAATTAGCTGGGTCAACCAAATCAAAATAGTTTTTTAGCCCATCTTCTCTCTAGAAGACTTAGTTGACTTATTTAATTGTGTTCTTGTGGATCTTGCTTTTATAGAATATTAGTGACCCTGTCAACTCTATTTTGTATCATTTACATATAATGTCCCCTGAATTGACTCTATACTCTTCATAGTCAAATAAATTAACCTATTTTTTTAGTAATTAATTAACATTTTATTTCATTTTTTTCTTGATTAGACTAAAAAACATAGACTAATTATGTGGTTTTCAATTTACTAATTTAGTCACATTATTTTTCTCTTTTGCACACACTTCCAAATCACTAAACACTAAAAAAAATTAAAAATTTTATTTCTAAGGCCTACCTACTTAGATTTCATCACCAAAGGGGAAGCCAACATAGTTCTCTGGTTAAGTATAAACATGTGGTTGATGGTATATATTGGAAAATCACCTGATTCATTTATCATTTCAAGATTATAGAGTGAGTGGGTAGGCCCCTATACCAAGCCAATACCATCACTAATATAGATCCCTTTCATCCTAAACTACCTAAAACTATCCATATATTTGTTTCTAGTTCCTTCTTATAGATAACACCCTATCACATTAATTTTAAAATTTATTATAACTTAACAACATTCATGAATGATTAATTATCTTAGAATTTACATTTTAGTTTTGTTGCTTACTCTTTGATCATTGTATTTTGTATTGAAAAACTTATACTATCCAACACTGGTATAAGGTTTTTGTTGTGTGCTATAATTAGATCAACCACATTGATATGATTGCTTATGTGATTCATTAAATTTTTTAGCTATTATCTTACAAAAAAAATCTTTTTACAGAACACAATCATCCTTGTTGACATAGTATTTTACAAACTATTATTTATTATTACTTTAGTACACACTCAACCTATACAACTATGTATCTTTTATCATGTTAAATTTATCCATATGAAGTACACAGTCAACCTATCAGATTATGTATCTTGTTGACACGCCTCAATTTTACCATCTACAAAACATAGTCAATAGTTTGACTATGTATTTTTCATCCTATTCTATTGATCTTTCCTATAGACTCTATCAACCCTATTGACTCTATTCCTCTTGGTTGATACTATTATATGTTTGGATGATTCTAACCCTCTTTTTCCTCTTTGATTTTTTGTTTCAAATTTTACCTTCAAGCATCATGAAATCCCCTATCAAAATCTTTTTGGATAACCTAGATCCATTTAGATGTTATATGGGATGTTATTTTCTTCCTACCTTCACTACCCAAGAGGATATTCAGTCTTAGATCACCTTTTATCATCCCTCATCTTTGGACTATAATATGGTCCAAATCACTCTAACAGATGATATTGGGGGATCAAATCCTTTCTATACTTCTCAAGATAATTCTCACTTTAAGGTTCCTTACTATAATTTGGGGAAAATTGACACAAGCCTAATAAATAATACCATAAGAAACCTTCTCAGCACCAAAAACCCACATCCTACCAATTTTACACCTAGAAATCCTCCCCCTAATACCAATTTTGGGAATCTCCCTCCTACCAATCCTAATAATCCTCCTCCCAACACCAACCCACTAATTGATATAACTCAAATTATTATACAAATAGTGAAACAAATGAACATCATGAAAACATCTAATACCTCTCAAATGGTGTAACTAAAAAATTATTTGATAAACATGGATAATCAACCTCATATTCTTCTTCCCTAAAATAACCAAAATTTCATTCCTCCACCTCTTAAAGATGTTACAACAAATATCATCCCTAAACCTACTATGCATAATAAGATGCTTCAACATATTTAAAATGAACCTTTAGCCCGCTTCATTATATACATTAATATTGGTAATATATCTCCAACTATTAAATTTGATGGGCCTCAAGACCCCACATCTTTTCTCAAACCATTCGGTAATCTTTGTAAAGAGTGGATCCAAACTAATACCTTATCCGCTACCAAAATCTTAGTTAAAACCTTCACATGTGATGTATTAGAATGGTATAACCAACTCTCCCAACATTATATATGTAAACTTGGGGATTTAGTTAATCCTCTGGTTAAGGAATTTAAACATATAATGATCTTACCAAAAAATTTCTTAGTCATTTAATCAATGCTAAGCAATCCCCTACCAAATCAGCTCATGATTTTATCAAACAATGGAAATATTTGGCTCACAAAGACAATCACAACATGACTGATGACAACTTGTTCAAAATTTTCATATCATCCTTAACACCTTCCCTCCAATATAAGGTTCAAAATTTTACTCCCCAAACTTTAAATGATTCTATTGATCAAGCTAAGTGACAAGACTTTCTAACAAAATAGTTTAAACCTCACACTACAACCATTAACGGATATTTACAACACTCAACCAATATAATCACTAGAAATTATCCTAAACCAAAACTAAGAGTAGACAAAATGGAAAATACCCAACCTTCCCATAAGCTATTAACTATTCAACAAATGAAATAACTTTTAGTGCCTTCTAAACCATTCACATATGCTAATAATCCCCCTCTATGGTATGACCCTAAGTTGTTTTTTTGGTTTCAAGATGATATAGGTCATTCCAAAGAAACATATCATGGGCTTACAAAATATTATTTATTTTATGTTAGGAGATACATTAAATCATGATACCATGATAAGAATACATCATCATGATTATGTTAATTCTTCTCAAAAGAAACAAGATATAAAATCTTATTCCTATAATAATCCAAAAACTTTCTCTACATCCAACCCTCAACAACAAAATAAGGATATTTATGCAATTGATGCTAACTATAATAAATACTATACCAATTCCCAATACATGAATGTAATTAAATTCAATTATCGACACAAACCCACCAATAAAGATCTCATCACAAAACTAAAGAAACCATCATTAGAAGAGAAACTTATCAAAGATACTACTACCACTAACCTACCTTCAAAAACCAATGAGGAATCACTTCCTCAATCTAAACCTCTAATTACCTCTCTTCCTATTAAAAATATTTTACCATCCAAGCCTCATATTGGTTTTTCTTCTTCAAAAACTCATTGGAATTTTTTAGAACTTAAATCTATGTCTTTAAAAATACTTCTCATGGAATTAGTTCACACTTCTCCCCATCATCATAAATTCCTAATGCAACAACTACAATAAATTGAAGAACCATCTTCTTTAAAAGTGGAACGACCTTCTCATGATCCCTCACCAATAGAAGTTCATAACATTAAACTATTTATCCTTTTTCAAAACCTTCCATAGAGTTCCTTGAAGAAGAAATGATAAATGATAAAATTATCTTTCAATATGATGGCCCAACTCTCTTTATTAAAATATACATTAATTACACCCTTATTCATAAAGTATTAGTAGATGAAGGGTTGAGAATTAATGTGAGATCTTTTTGGCTCATTCAAAAACTTGGGTATAACAAAGATCATCTCAAGAAAACTCATCTAACATGTCATGTATTCAACAAGACCAATAAAAAATTTCTTTTTTGTATTTGTCTCTATTTTAATATTAGATCCAAAACTATATGCACCAAACTTATGGTTCTCAACTTACCATTATCCTATAATATACTCGTAGGTCGCCCATGGATACATCGCATGAAGACTAGTGCCTCTTCCAATAGCCAATGTATCAAGTTCATTAATAATGATAAATGATATAAATATGAGGCTGATCCTAACCCATGGAGTATTTAACTTCCCAACCCCAAATATCAGTATTAGATTCTAACTATTCCAAGAATTAACAGTGTACTTTTACCTAGATTCATCAATACGAATCCAAATTTACAAGTCTCTCTTACCAATTATGATGATGATAAGCCAAATGATTTAAAAAACACATGTAATAATACCAAGCTATCTCCTTACATTTTGGATTGGATCATTCCTTCCTTTTTACCTCATGATCACACCATCCCTCTCATCAATTAGATAATCGATTTCCCTCCTCCATGTAATACACATGAAGCATCTTATATAGAATATGATTTCACTTATAATGATTATGGAGTGGCCAAGTTATTTCAAGACCCTTTAACCATGTCACCTCATAAATTTAACAATCTAGGTGTATCACCTTCTGATGTTCCTTTAGAGACACAAGGATGTATTATCTCTGCCACCTATGCTGATAACTACATTATGGCCCAAACTCAATCATGACACTTGGATGTTCAACACTATCAAAAAATTTACCTAAAATACATTATTTTGACCAAGATGTTCTTAGTATTTATATGGATATTGAGTTAGAACCTAAAGGTCATGTACCTCCATTTAATTCTCCACTTCTCGATACTCCTTGGGTTGATGAAAAAATCTTACCTCTCTCAAATTTAGAACTTATGGAACCTTATATACCTCCTATCACATCAATCACCCTACTAGAACCCTCCCTACCAATGATTATATTGAGACACCTATCATCAATCCAATTAAATCTAATCAACCATCCTCTATAGCTCTACCTACTCCTGAGATCACCCTTGATGTCAAGGCCATAAATATACACAAGATACATTTTGAATATGGTCTCCATGGTAAAAAAATAATTTATATTGAAGTAGATGTGGAATACTATTGACCTTTACCTATGTTACCTAGTAATGAATCCATACCTTAGTTGCTTCATGCCTGAGAACCTCAACTTCCTCTACAACATCACAAACTTAGGAATTTCAAATAAAATTATCCTTGTTTTAATAACATCATTACTAGCATCAATCCCAAAAACAATCCCATTTCTTATCTTTCCAATGTGGCATATTATTTTCAAGATGGAAATGTTATTCTTATTGAATAAACCATGAGAATAGAATATGCCACACCCTCATGTCCTCAACCTATAACTATTTATAGAGAACTCATTCCAACTGAGCATGATAACTTTATTCTATTCTTTGATAAAAATTGTGATACTTTTTCTTGGTCATATGAATACATGCCTAATATTGAGACTAGTATCATTTTGTAGAACATAATCACATACCCATATGCCAAACCCATTTAGTAAAAATAATGGAAATTTCAACTCAAAGTTTCCACCCTATGCCATAAAGAAATTATCAAACTATTAGATTTCAAGTTTATTAAACTTATGGAGTATTCTGAATGGGTGTCAAACATTGTTCCCATTCACAAAAAATTCACCATGTTTATTTTTATATGCATTAACTTCCATAATCTCAACCTCAATTGTCCCAAAGATAATTTTCCATTACCTTCAATAGATGCCATCATCAATTCCACCTTTAGATATGAAATGTTTTCACTCATGGACAATTTTCTAGGATAAAATCAAATTCACATAGACCCCAAAGACCAACATAAGACAACATTCACTACAAAATGGGGAACCTATTGCTATGTTAAGATGCACTTAAGCTTAAAAAAATAAGACTACCTATTAGCAAGCCATATGCCCCACATTTTTCATGATATTATACATAAGATTGTGAAAACCTATATGGATTATCTCATTTCCAAATAAAAAATTTGCACATCCCATCTATCTAATCTAGCCATCATCTTTGATCAATTAATCAAATACAAAGTTAGACTCAAACCTTACAAGTGTGTCTTTGGCATTACATCTGGTAAATTTATAAGGTTTGTAGTTTCTCTTTGAGGTATTGATGTTGATCCCACTAAAATCAATGTTATAGTTATTATTCCCATTCCTTGTTCCATTTTAGACATTTATACTTACCTTGACAAGCTTACATCCAACCAATAATTCGTCCCAAAATGACTTATTGCATATACTCTACTAATTACATTCTTAAAAAAATTAATGCTCTAGAATGTACTAATCCCTATCAAAATGAATCTGACAACATGAAATAATATTTTCTCTATATACTTACCCTCTTTCCACCTTATAATGATTTCCCTTTGATTTTGTACACTTATTCTACTCCCATATCATTTGGGGTAATACTTGCCTAACAAGATGACACCTAAAGAGAATATGGTATTTACTATATAATTCAAGGAATCATTGATTACAAAAATGCTATACTAAAGTAGAACATGATTTCCTCTATATCTATTTTATAGTTGAAAAACTTTATCACTACATGATCTATCAAACAACCTATGTCATTGTTCATTCTGATCCAATTCATCACTTTTTATCCAAATAATTTCTACCTAGAGATAGAATTGGCAAGTTTATGGTTCTATTAATAGAATTTGACATTCACATCATAATAAAAAATATGTCAAAGAGCAAGTCATTTTTGACCAACTTGAATTAAAACACATACCCGCTACAAATCACCTTCAAGATAGTCTCCCCAATGATAAAATTCTCTATATTGAAGGTTTCAATTAGGCTATCTCTCTTAAAGATTACTTCCATAATTTTACTATTGATTTAGAGGCAAGTAATCAAGAAGACACCTATGTCATTATCGATACTACTAAACCCAAATTATTTATTGAAGATCTTCCTAAAGTCACCATTGATTTACATGAAGACACCTAGACCCTACACTTTGATGGCACAAAATGTCTCCACGATAATGGGGTAGGTTGTATTCTAACTAATATTCATGGTAAAATAATCCCTCTAGAATTTTTGATAACCTTTTATTTCATTAATAATGTGGTATAATATGAAGCATTAATCTTAGGCATGAAAGAGGCACTTTACTTAGATATTCCATATCTAAACACTTTGGGTGACTCCCAACTTATCTACCTCTAAGTTAATGGTGACTACCAATGTAAAAGTGAAAATATTAACGATTATCATCTGATGGATACCACCCTCTCCAAATACTTTTCTTCTTTTACCATTGATCCCATTCCAAGGGATTAGAACTATATCATTGACTCTCTTGCTTCTTTAGGCATCTCTATTTCATCCTCATCAAGTACATAATGATTCCCAATTTCGTATTCAAAAAAGAAAGTTCCCATATTCTATCTAATCATAGGATTTTATTATATGTCATATTGAGGATATCACTATTTGATATATCCCATGGTATAAAAACATTATCCAATTCTTTAAACATTAAACTTATCCTCTAGACACGAATTCTCATAAAAAGACTAGAATTCAAAAACAAGATTTTGAATATGTCTTTCGATACAATACCCTTTATTACCATAATGTATAAGGAACCATGATATATTATGTAATGAAATAAGAGGTCCTTCCTCTCCTTGAACAAGCACATGTGGGAATTTGTGGTGGTCATTGTATAAAATATGCTACAACATGTAATTACCTATGTATGGGATATTTTTGGCCTACTTTATAAAAAAGGCATGATTGATTTTGTTAAAAAGTGTAATCCTTACCAAATACATGATGATCTAACCCATTCACTACCAACTAAGATCCAAATGGTGGAAAATCCTTGGCCATTTTTCATGTGGGTATTAGATCTCATTGGTAAATCACCTTGATCATAAAATGGTCATGTTTTTATCATCACTGTTACTAAATAATTTATCAAATGGGTAGAAGCCATGCCTTTTATCAACAATATGAGAACCACTATTTATAAATTTATCCTTAACCAAATAATTAGTTATTTTGGAGTATCCCATGCTATCATTTTTGATAATAGTAGAAATTTCAAAAATAAGGATGTGAAGTAGTTATGCACTAAATTTAAAATATCCCACAAATTATCCACACCTTACCATCCACAATGCAATGGCTAAGATGAGGCCACTAATAAAATAATTCAAAATACCATCCAAGAAACCCACACCAATTGTCATCTCCATTTATCTACCACACTTTGGACCTATTGTACTAGCATCTATACCACCACTAGGGCAACACCGTTCTTGCTAGTCTATGGTTCCAAGTTCATCTTACCATTAGAAGTTAAGATTCCCTCCTTACGTATATATATTCATGGTATCATTACAAATGATTAAATATGTTAAACTCACTTTTATGCTCTTGATCTTATCAATGAACTCTATCTATCCACTCTTAAATAAGGCTCATATCGCCAAGAAACATAATAAAAAGGTTAAAATCCACACTTTCAATGTTGGTGATATAGTACTTAAATTAGACTATACACATGATAAAGAAGGAAAATATCTTAAAAATTATGGGGCCCTTATTTATTTGAAGACATTATTGGTCCTAGCACATAACACCTCCAAACTAATGAATGCCATATTTTTAAAGTGCCCACTAATGTGTAATTCTTGAAAAAATATTTTGCTTAGATATTTACCTTATTATCATCTTTCTATATGTTATACTACTAATACTTATTGCAAGAATTCACCACACATCTCACCCTCTGAAATAGTCTCTTTTTACATAGACCTTATTTCCTTCCCTTGGTCCTTTGGTTTCTTTATTTCATGAGTTGCATTGTAATACTATGGATAGGACCCAGTTTTCCTCATGAATTCCTTTCACTTTCATATATTTGTTTTTCATTTATATTATTTTTAAATGATTTTTACACCCTCTTGGGCTTATCTTTTGTGAGTTGCAATGTAAGACCATGGATAGGACCATATCCTCCTCACAAATACCATTTATACCATTTCATTTTCACATACTTCATTCACCCTCTTGGGTTTTTCTCTTGTGAGTTGTAGTATAAGACTATGGATAGGACTAGACCATCCTCACAAATACCATTTTTACCTTTACTTCACCCACTTAGTTTTATATTTTATGAGTTGTAGTGTAAGACCATGGATAGGACCAGGTTCTCCTCATAAAATTACCATTTATTTTCAAACACCTTTATTCAACCAAGTGTTCCTTTTCTTGAATGTTAAGAAATGGTTACAATTTTATGATCCCATATTCTTCACTTCAAATTTTTTCTCTCTTGTTGATAAAAATTGTACAATAAACTATATTAGCATTTTTACCTATACTTACATACATTCTTATGATAATTGATCATAATTACCTATCATTTTATCCCTTTTCACTTTATCACATTTTTTATGATTTGAAATAATTCAAATTATTTCATGTTCATTCCACTTGATTTCATTTCCTTCAATTCCACTTTGGATAAAATAAGGTCAAATTCAAGATAACACTTTTATTTCACATGAATGAAAAAACTCTTAGACACCATGTTATCTAAGTTCTCTTTCTTAGCAACCAAATCCCAATTTTTAAATGATAGTCACTTTTAGAACCCATTTTTGGTGCTCCAAATCTATATGGAGGAGGAATAGAAAATGTTATCAAAAGCTAAAAGCCAAATCATTTAAAAATAAAATGAAATAATCAAAAGGTAACTTAATTATCAAAAATTCAACATCATATCAAAAGATGTGATTTATAACACATCTCTAATCTCAAATCAAAGCTCAAACTCCATAGTTGGCCTCATAATAGAGATGAGGTCCATTGGGGTATAGTAAGCCAATATATTAGGATAAGAGAATTCAAAATAATCTATCAGTGATACCTAATTTTTAATCTCACACAAGTACACAATATTCACATTGAAATGAAAGCTCAATAAGGGGTCTTGAAGAATGGGGAACACATTGTGGGAAGGTAGGTCCATTTTAATTTTTATGTATATATCCTTCATGGGATGATATTTATACTTCATTTGATGACCCCAGATTTTTGTGGTTAGGAAAATTTCTTCATAGTCCTTAATGTTGAAAGTCTTATTCTTTTGATAAACCTAATCTAAGTGTCTTGACTTAAATAAATAGTTCCTCTACCTTACTTTTTCCTTCATTTTCCCCACCACCCATTTCATTTCCCCCCTTGATAGGAAAGTTTCATTCTAAATCCTTTTTACCACTTATATATTCCCTCTTATTCACATCTTAAAAACATGCTAGCACTACTTTTTTTCAATTTTATCTATGTTTAGAATAAAATAGTATGTTTGAGTGACTATGGATTATCTTCTTTCTACCATTGCTTTCCATTTATAGAATTACCTTGATCTATTTGAAATTTTTTTTGTACACCCTTTTTCAAACAACTATGTCTATTTCTAAATTTTTAATTATAATTCTTTTTTTTAGACAACTACATCCATTTATATTTTTGTTATTATACTACCCTTTTTCAAATAATTATGTCCATTTCTATTTTTCAGTAATTTTTTTATTGTTGAGTAAAGTTGGCTTGTTCCTCTCACTCGCCAATGTTATTTTTCTTTTCATGTACTTTCTTCATTGGTGATTGAGTAATGATTATTATTTCTCACTCATCATTGTTATTTTACCATTTGTTTCCTATCTTTGATTTAAGTAAGGATTATTACTTCTTTCACATTGATATTTGATTACCATTTTTACTTGTATCTTTAGTTTGAATTGGTTTGTTTACCTTTCTTACTTAAGTTATACTTGTTTGATTTTTTTAGTCATTTAATAGCCTTGGATTTTCAATTACCTAATTTTGTTTAAATTTTGGCTTGTTCATTTGGTCCTAACTTATCATTTATCGCCTTGTCTTACCAAATTTACAAGTACATCATGCCTACACATTTTAGTTATCTTGGCTTTCTTGCGTTTGTTTGTTTTTTTATCTTTAGTTTTATATCCTTGGGTTTTTCCAAAGTAGTTTTTGTACCCTCCATGATCAAAACTACAAATACAATAGACAACCACTCAATAATAAAGGTAAATCAAAGTATACATACATTACTTTTATTTTTAGTGATTTCATTTTAGTCATTTAGTTTTAGTTATTTTTATACTTTAAAATAATGTAATTTATTTAGCCTCAACATTATGTGTTATGTTATTTTCTCAAAGCACCATCCCATGTTGCAATTGCATGACATGTAATGAGATTAGAGTGGGGAATATGTATAAACATAATATTTTAAAACTTGATCAATTAATGATGTTTTATCTCTTACAAGAATCCATCGAGTATCAATCTTTCTGAGTGCATACCTTAAAGGGTGCACCAAGAAAGGGTTTGGCAGACCATTGGTACTTTATAAGATTGTTGTACTATATACCACCACTTGAAATTTACATAAACATCTCCTATACCCTTCACTAATATTTTCCACCTCCCTTACCCATTCCTCCAAGAAATTCACCACCTTATTCAACCCCTATTTAAACCAAAATTCTTTTTAAATTTACCAAATAATGTCAGCCCCTGTAATTAAACTATATTTCCATGTTATGGGACTCTGTCAGTCTTGGTTGACCTAGTCAAGGACCTAAATTACTTTTATTAATTAAATAATACAAAGTTAAATTAGGCTAACACTATCTAATAAACTTTAAAAAGTGTTTAGGGTTAGATTTAACTTTATGTACACATCCTTTTCATCATTTTGAGAGATAAAAAGAACATCATATATTATGCATCTACTTATCCACCATTCTACTTGAGGAACACTACTTAGGGTTCTAATACTAAAGTTAGAGATACAAATATTATCTTATGGAGAATTATTTTGGATTTATAGAGGAGTCATGTAACCTAGAGCTAACCTATCCTTGTTATCCTTACATACCACAATAACCTCTTGTGAAATACCTTTTCTAAGGGAGAGATTGAGGCTCAATAGGTTCATCTTCAAAGTGGAGTATTCCAAAAAAAATTACTCATTTTTTAAAGTAGATACATTTGAATTTGTTAGATTGTATGCTTCTCTCACATGCATTAGGATTTCCTATACATTGGATTAATTATATATATTTTATGCATGTTTAATTTTTATGTTGATTACCCTGACTTTGTGCCACAAGATTTGGTGATCACTATATTATATTTTAATTTATATTTATATTTATTTTTTGAATATAATAAAACATAAGATCTAGCTAAGGTTATTACATGGTGTTTCTTGACTAGAGGCTTTAGAACCCTTTCTAGTGATGATATTGTGATAAAAGACCTCTTGGTTAGGTATAGCAGATCCTCTTAGTCATGAACCTGATTGTATAAATGTACCAACAAAAGGAAGTGTAATTGTGATATATATTCTCCAAGTTAGGATTGAATTTTAGATCAATTACATTTTCCCTTGTATACACATTGTTCCATAGTGAAAACAATAAATGGTATATTTATTAACTATACATCAAAGTATTTAGAACTTATGTTCTGTGAATAATAAAAAATATAATTATACTTTACATTGTTAGTTGAAAAGGTAGATTAGTTGGTTACAACTATTCACACCCCTTATAAAGGCATTTTTCCCTTTGTAAGATATATCATTGTATCATGAATTATTTGAATGGAAGTGTCTCCAAGAATTTTATGAAGGAGTTTTGTAAAGAGGAAAAGTGAGGTGATTAAGAAGTTACTGGGTGTAAAAGGTTTCTCAATATAATGGATTATTATTTTCCATGGGGTTTTTACCTGCACATGTTTTTCCACATAAATATTGTGTAATGTGTTGTGTAAGTTTATTAATTTATACTTAATTTGATTCATTATTCAATTCTAAACATTTTCATTCTTAGTTAAAGTTATCTATTTAACAACCTTAATTCAATCCTACAAAACTTAACATTGTACTAAAGCCGAATCACTATTTTTTAAATAATTTTATGTTTTTGTTGTTGTATATTTCAAAATAAAATTTTAGTCAAATAATATTAATTAGCCTCATGCATAAATAATTTATCTTCCCCCAAAAATATTATTTAGACTATAGAGATAAAAAATGGTTGGATCATGTTGCATAGGTGGTGATAGATTGTTGGTGCAAACAAAGGCAAAAAATATAGAGTGGTTACATGTGAAATAATGGTAGTCACACATTGTATCATATTATAATAGATTGTGTGCTACATTTCTAGAGAAACAAATGTTTTAGTCAACACCCCTAGTTTAGGACTATGTGCATGCTTTAACTATATTATCTTGGTATGTGTTTTTAGTGTGAATCATACATGCATAAAAATTTCATGTTTTTGTAGAGAAAATTCCAAAACATTTACTAGCATCCACCTAACCTTTGTTAAAATTATATAAAATAACATTTAAACTTAATGGAAATGTGGATTCATATAGAAGATATGTGAATCATGATGACAAAATGCCTTAGAAATTATTGCAGGATAGGCACAAAAATGGATGAAAAAGCCTTGAAAAAACATCATCACATGAGATTCTTCAAGAACTTCAATAACTAATTCATCCATTCAATGCTTGTGATTATTTATTTCACACCATACTTAAGAACACATCTGCACATTATTTTCTTAACTTTTATTTTTATGCATGGATAAATAAGGCATTCTAGTTTTTTTAATAAGGATTACACTGAGGAAATCAATTCCTTGTTAATTATTAGGGTTTGTAAGATTGGCAAGGTGTTATTTTTGAATGATATTTTTGTTTACAAACAACCTACAAGATCTTTAGGCTTGGTATGCATATACACCCTTATAGAACCACATATAGAAAAGGAGATAAATATTTATAGAAAAAGGAGTCTAGAACTTTACCTTCATTCAAAAATGTATTACTAATAACAAAACCAAGATTGTTTTTTTATGGTACATAATCACATCTGAGAGTACATTTAAAACCACTATGATAGCATACTAAATATATAATAAATAAATTCTAAGAATTCTATTGGAGTTACTTTGATATGGTTCACTTTAAGTTACATCATGGATAAATTCAATGTGGCAAAATGAAAAAAATTAAAAATAATAATAAAATCTTATCACAGTTTTTTGAAATCCCACAAGATTGGGAAACATCATCTTGATGTAAAGCCTTGAAATTCTATACAAACAAGACATTTGTAGCTACTTATTTACAATAATTAATGTTAAACAATTTTGGTAGAAATAATTCCATCTCAATTATCTCTTACAAGACACATTAATCTTAAATGTATGTCACCATTAAAAAAAACCTATGATATTAAATATTTGTATGTTAAAACTTTAGGAGGATAAAAATTAACCTAATAACATGTATCCTTGTTAAAAACCTCACTAGGATACACAAAAATTACATCAAAAGCCATATATTACCTATAACATCATCATTAATTATCAATATATCCCACATTTTGACTATTTAATGCATATGTAGTTAGAAATGCAAAAATATAATTAATCCACTGGTTTAAATATGATCTCTTTAGTTTTTAAATAGCCTAAAATAGAATATTATATGAGATTTCCTCATGAAATTCATATTAGAGTCATAAGTACACTAGTAAACTAAAATAATCCTTAATCATAACCATATAAAGTATACATTCTTTATTATTACAATGTTTGAGATTGTGCACAATTCACACAACCACTGTTATACTAAATAGTCATAAATCAATATATAATATATTACATTTCAACACTAAATAAAATTTATAAGATATAATATACAATGGTACATCTAAACCTCTTAAGAAACTCAATGATCTATCTAAATATCCATGAGTATGGTTCCCATATGTTTGATCAAATGAAAAGAGGGAGAGTATCATCAGGGTGATTTTTCTCAAACCACAGACTGTTAGTATTAAACACCTCCCCACTGAGAGTGGCCCTTCCTTTCATGAAGGGGAAGATAAAATTAGTGTGGATATATAGAATTTAATTAGGACCCATATGTTGTACAATCACTAATACATGAAATAGACACATAGAACAGAAAATATGATTCTCTATCTAATTTGATATCACACATACACATGTAAACTAAAAAGTATAGTGGAATGACAATGCCTTAGCTATAACACTACTTTGGCTAAAGTTTTAATTATATAATTTATATCTCTCATGGATTTGAGCCAAATCCACACATGTATTCTCTACTAATGAATCATAAATCTATCAAATTATACTAGTTAATAGGGGTGTGTGTGTGTGTTGGGGGGGGGGGGGGATGTGGGTGTGGGTGGGGGTGTGGATATATCCTAGCATCAACCTCATATACCTATCACTTGCTATCAAATTTATCATGTATGGTACATCTCAAAAATTAATTTGAAAGAATAATAAATATATATTATGAAGCATACTATCAAATCTAACAAATCATTACATTCCCTATAAAACAAAAGGTAAAAACAACCATTTTTCATACAAAATCACATTGTTTTACCATAACTTAGCCACTATTGTCATAAACATGTCTTTTTTTTAAACATAAGATATTAATAGAATATTAACTAGTTCATTGCAGATATTCATAGACTTCACTTTGAAATATAACATGATACTAAAACCTTTGATTCTCACTTAAAAGTTTTATTAACCATGTAAGTTTTGTATTTAAATTTATATAAATAAGCCATACACAACCATGTATATCTTATGTGTAATCTTCCTTATTGTCTTATAGTTGTGTAAGAATTCATAAAAATGAAAGTGAATACTACAGGAATGTTTTGAAATACATAAACCTACTAGGATTTCATTTTATTTAAGGCAAAGATAAAGATTAAATAAACCAATCCATTCCCAATATGCCAATCCATCTAATTGATAGTTTATTGATCCCATAAAACTATGATTATATTTCATAACATCCACATATCTTAACTTAATTAGATCAAAAAGTGTCATGTGCACATGCCCACACATACACACACCCACATGTCTACTTCATAAGTATATAACTACAAGGCTAATATGGAGTTATAAATCTTCCAATATCAATTCAATTGTATCTTTTTCATTATGTGTGTGTGTTTTTTCAAATATATATGTATGTATATGCATATGCATGCATGCATACATTCATGTATTTAATTTAAATGGGAAAATAATGACAAAGTGAAATCCATTTTAAGTTTTACATCCCTATACCTATATTTTATTCCACAAAAAGAGAATCTACAAATGAGTTTTTGTTTATTGATTAAAATAATAGTTTATGTACAACCTACCATAAGTTAAAATACCTCTTCATAATAATTCCTAGAACATGGTACAACTATATATATATATATATATATATATATATATATATATATATATTAATAAGACTTTTAATTTACCCATAACATGAATTTATCATAACACTCTACAACTTGATCCTAAACATATATATGTCATTAGTTTATAAATATTCCTATTACAATAAATTTCATGGGATTCAAGTACTAGACTATTATCATACTTGATATACACATGACTATACAATAATTCCCTTGAAGAATATATGTTAAATTAATTTATGCCATGAATACTACAATATGTAACAAAACAAAGTTTTAAATTGTGTATCAGGTTTGTAGGTATAATATTAACATCTCAGTCTCTAATCAAACCAAGTCTCAAATCATTTGATAATTTTTACCAGGTTAGCTCATGTCAAGGATAATGTAAGGAAGCATGGTTTTATTAAAGTATAAGTAAAAAATTTATGTTATTAATAACCCCCGTGATATTATTTATTTTATTAACTATGCATATTTAAAATATTTATAGGTAATACATTGTAATAGAGTGATTCAATAGTTACACATTCAATCCTTTAAAATGGATCAACATCATTTTTATAGGCTTGTGGATGGAACTAAGTTCCATCCCTAGGTTTATAAATATGAACCCTAATTTTTTAGAAGTGATCTACCATCCTATACATTCAAAAAAAACATATTATTAAACCTAGATTAAGGAAAAGTTTATTATTTTGTTCCCTATTAAAAACTAGGTCTATAAAATAAAACCTAAATTTTTACATAAAAAACTCAAAACTTGACCTACTTGGTTATGCAATGGATGTTACTTGAATGTATTTGATGGTAGCTCCCCTTACTTACCTCTAATGCCCCATTATTTATCTACCCCTATTCTCTTCTTTTCCTTCCTCTTATTCTATTTCCATTCCACTTCCATGTTTTGCATGGCCTCATAGTTCTCCTGATATATTGTAAGTTAATCATTGGGAACTCCAATTAATTAATGCCTATTCTACTTCTTTGTCTCATTCACTCGTAATCCATTTCCCTATTTTGATCATGGCCACCACATGGAAAACCTCCTCCTCCTAGAAAATGTAAAATTAAACCCAAAATCATAGCAACAAAAACTTAATGCCTTCACAAGATTCCATCATGACCTAATTCATTTTCATTCTAAAAGTACATGGTAATATTGCTATTAAAACCTTTACAAAATCAAAGCCCAATTTTTTTAAAGTTTTGAAACTCTTTTAATATAATTTCTTTTGGTGATTTTTACCCTATTTCACCCCCCATGTCACCAAAAGGGGCACACAAGTCTAAAAACTTACACAAGATACATAAAACACCCAACAGTCCTATAAGTTTAAATGCATAAACTATTTACCACAAGCATAATTCCAAAAAAAAATCCATATAGAGGTTTCACAAAAATATAAATATTAAATTCACAAATTAATGTATTATGTTAATCAAAAGCATATAAAATAAGTAAACAATTTAGTATCAACACAAACTTGCATTATTTAGCACAAAGACAACCAATGCAAAGTAAACACTCATCATTTTTTAACACTATTATAATTTGTTTCATTTAAACAATCAAGAGTGTAGTATATGTGTGCAAGTTTAGTTCATTCTCTATATCCCTAATGCTGATATCTACATCATCTTCCCATATAATACTCTTCCTTTGTTCACTCTGTGAGGGTGGGATAGTCCTATAAACACCTTAATCAAATAAAAAGGTAGTTAGTTCAAGGTTGCAACAAAATAATCAAATAGTCAAAATATATGTACATCAATGAATTATTATAATGAAAATAAAATATGTAATGAAATCACAATCATAAAATATTCCAATACATAGAAACATAGTATATGCATAAGCATATGTAAGTATCCTCCAAACATAACTGATCATGAATTAAAACTATATTGTTGTCAAACATACAACATAAATATCTAGATATACTATAAAAATCAGAAACTACTAATCATTATCTTTATTTCCATGAGTAATACTAATGTAATTTTTGAAGATTGGGACATGATGTGACATCCTTTCCCCTAAAATAGGTCATCATCTTGATGACTTTTATTTCAAAAAAAATTATCAAAAGAAATAATAATTTTCCACAAAAAATATTTAAATGGATAAGAAAACAACTTAAATAATTCCTCATAATCCTGCCATGTAGCATTCTTCTCAGAATATTGGTCCCACTAGAATTTTCATTATGGTACTTACCTATTATGTAATCTAATCCAATCTTGTGACTATCAATTATTTTTATTAGTTCTAGTGTGACCACCCGCAGATCTAGAACCTATAATACATTCTAGTCCAAAACATGTGAAAGATCATCTATATAATTCTTAAGATAAGATACATGAAAAACATTATGCATTTGAGATAAAGATGGTGTCAAAGTAAGTCTATATTCTATAGAATTGATCACTTCCAAAACCTTGAAGGGTCACACATATCTCAGTGATAATGTCACTAATTTTTAAAAATTAATATCACTCTTTTAAGGTTTGACTTGCAGAAAAACTTTATCTCCAACTAAGAATTATCTTGTTATTATTTTTAGATCAACATATTTTTTTGCTTATTATTGAATTCAACCAATCTCTACCTTATTAACTTTACTTTTTCCTCCATTTTTATAAGCATATCATGTTAAAATACCACTCTATCCTCTAGATTATCCTAATTGATTGGTGTTCTAAACCTCCTACCATATAATGCTTCAAAATGATCTATTTTCAACACTGATCAGAATGAGTTACAAACTCAACTAGTGATAGGTAATCTTACCATTTGTATTTTTGGTCCATGCAATATGTCCTAAAAATATCATATAGAATCTGATTCACTCTCTATTTGTTCATCCGTTTATGGATGGTAAGACACTAAAGTTTAGTTGTGTACCCAATTTTGTATTGATATTTTGTCAAACCTTAAGGTCATTATAAGGTCCCTATTTGAAATGATATTTTATAGAAACCCATGTAATCTATACGCCTCCTTTATGAAATTTTAAGTGAGCATAGGTACATCATCTATTAGACTAAATAGAATTAAGTGTGCTACTTTGATGAGTTTATCCACAACTACCAATATCATGTCATAATAATTTATAGACATAGGCAATACTTGGACAAAGTCCATGCTAATAACTTGACACTTCCATTATAGTATATAATGTGGGTATAATGACCCACTAGGATGTACATGTTTGTCCCTAACTCACTAACATTATAAGAATATAGACACAAATTTTATTGCATCCTTTTTTATTTCTTTCCAGAAATACAATGGTCTTAGTTATACTAAAAGCTTATTCTCTCAAAGATATCATGACTATGGAACATTATGCAACTCTTTCAACACAATACTTCTCAACTTTTCCCTATTAAGAACATAAATTGTACCATTATATCTCAAAATCCCATCATTCTCAAATTAGAATCCTTTATATATATGATCTTATGAATTATCAGCTAATGCTTTCTTTACTTGATCATAGAATTCATATCTTGTTGAGAAATTTACAGCCCAATCTTAAAAATTACTTCTTATAGTAGCTAATGTTGTAATGTACCTTATACAAATAAGGGCATCTTCAATTATGTTTTCTTTTCCCTTAATGTAACTAATGTCAAAATCATAATCTGACAAAAATTATAATAATCACCTTTGACAAGCATTAAAGTTAGGTTGGGTACATATATATTTGAGTCCCAAATTAGAGGTTTTAAGCTCAAAATGTTTTACCTAAAAATAATGCTTCCATAATTGTTAAGCATGCACTATGACAGCTAATTTTATGTCATGTGGAGCATAATTTACTTGATAAGGCTTCAAGTTCCTTGATTCATAAACTAAAACTGAACCATCTTACATAATAAATACTTATAAACCATCTAATAAAGCATCAATTATAACTATGAATGACCATTTAGATTTAGAATCTATAACACTAGTGCTGAAGTAAGCCTCATTTTCATAATTTGAAAATTTTCTTCACACTATTGAACCAAATGAAATGTTGTTCTTTCCATTGAAGAGAGGTGGGCATATTTCCTATCTTATAGAGATTTGGAACAAACCTCCTATAGTACCTTTTTAAACCTATAAATTTATGCACCTCATGCATATTTTTGGGTGTTGGAAACTCCATAATGGCTCTAATCTTGGTTATATCCACATAAATCCCTTATATAGAGATAATATGTCCTAAGTAATGTAATCTTATTTAGAAGAAGGCACACTTATAAAATTTCTCATATAGATTATGATTCTACAATCATTACAAAACAAGATGCAAATAATCAATATGATCTTATTTAATTTTTGAATAAATGAGAATATCATCAAGAAATAATAACACAAACTAATCAAGGTAATATCTGAACACACTTTTCATGATATTCAGGAATGTTACATGTGTTGGAGATTTATCATGATGATGTCATGGAGGTTCCTTGGTGAGTGGATGAAGTGCCTCGATAGTCTAAGTAACAATGACAAAGTGTGAAATGTGCTTGTTCTTGTATAACAAAGTGTGAAATGTACTTGTTTTAGTATGTTTTATGTACATTTGGTTGATCTTTAGTATTGACATAGCTTGAGAGGATCAAGCATGAGTATGGGGGTTTGAGCATGTGTAACATGTCGTTTAAGATGTGATCTATGAATTGAGATCTTGTGTCCATAAGTGGAATTCATTTGGTTGTCTATAGTTTTCATCTAGACACTTTGGGTCCAGTAGTAGAAAAGATGAGTTGGTAGTTTGATGATGTCACTATTGCCACATGGGAAGGAGTAAAGGGGAGTTCATCATATGATTATGATCACTATAGTCCCTAGTTGTTATGCACTAGATCTCAAATCATGCATCAAAGTGTGATCAAAGTTATGAGGGTGTAAAGTTAGCTTCTCAATTATAATTCACTATTTTCCCATACTTAACCAAATTTGCAAAGTGATTAGAAAGAGCTTAGTAATCATGTTGATGAGGTCAGTGTTCACACATGTGAAGGTGTGAGGATAAAATGATCATATGGGTTTTTTCATTTATGGATCTAGTTTATTTGTACTTAATTCTAGATCATGAAATGTAGTATGTCAAAAGATATGCTTTCACAAAGTTAGGCTCCCATGCAGATTGACTATGTTTTCCCATACTTAGCCAATTTTGTAGTATGATAGAAAGAGTCAAGTGAGAAATTAAAGGAATTATATATTTCATGTGTGAATTTGTCAAGAAAATCTGACCATATGGGTTTATTTAGTTTTGATCACATATCATTTTCACTAATTTTGAGATCATCCATTGAAGCACGATAATAGTTATGGATGATCAAAGTTGGTCTCTCAAGTAGATTTGGACATGGTTGTCTCTATGAGAAAAGTTTATAATAAGCCACTTTAATGGTGTTATATCTCACACACATGATAGTTTCAAGAGAATTATGTCATATGGTTAGATTTCCCTAAGGAAGGAGATCATCTGGTCTAAATTTGAGATCCTATAGGTAAGTGTAAAATAAGTTATTTAGATGTAAAAATGGCTACTCATGTATATTTACGTGATTCCCATAGTCAATTTTGAAGATGTTGAAGCTTGAGAAAGATCAATAGTGTACATTGATTCCAAGGAGTTAGGATGTAATAGATAAAGATAGGTACACAAAATTTAACATTAAAAAAAGGTAAGGATAATGATCCAATGGTAGACATGCATTTGTATAGTTTGATCAATGGTGAGCATTGATCGATAAGGACCTTGTTGATCTACATATATTGATGGAGCACATTGAGTCAAAATTTCAAGAGGACACAAGATGAGGTCAACATGATAGTTGTTTAATATTTGGATTTAGTGGTATATGTGTTAAATCTCAAACATTATTGATGGTATGAGATTGATCCTGAGATGACAGTCCATGAGATTCAAGCATTATGTTCGAAGGTTAAATGTGACCATTTGCATTTGAATATTTGAATTTATGAAGGAAATACTAGTGTCTAGTTTTTAAACCATAAATTTTGATAGAAGATGAATTTACTCTTATAGTAAAAATAAAAGATGAAGAGGACTCCATGGTGCATACATTAAACCTAGTTTGAATATCTAAAAGTGAATACATACATAGTTATGGTGCTCTAAAGTTTACTATATGTTCAACTATGTTCTAAAAGTGACCCAAGAAGGATATTCAAGATTGTATTAATATTGTTTAGATGTATCATGATGGATTATATGTATCATGAATGATCTTATTCATGTGTAGGATGCATCTAGTCCCACTTGGCGTGCCATTATGTGATCTAAGAATTTGACTCAAGAGAGGATGGTTAGTATGGTTTTAGTTCCAAAATGAAAACAAAATGAAATAAGCACACTAATAGCATAACATCTCTAGGCATAGACACTAGGGAGATCTTAGTTAACAAAAGCAAATGATAAACACAATTAAAAATCAAGGAATGAAAACAAAAAAAATTATTCACCTTCCTTGGATGCTCCAAATGACTTTGTAATGATGGCTTGATTGGCTTGTGCTCATGAATTCCTTGGTAATGGAAGCTTGGTTACCTCCATCTCTCCTTGGCATCTTTGTCTTGTGGTTTGGATTGGCTTGGCTTGGAATCAATTTGGCATGGTAACACTAGTTTCTTGAAGCTTTTAGAACCATTTGAGAATTATAACTTTGCATAATCAAGACTTTGAAGATATTTTAGCATAATAACTTTGCACTAAAATAGCTTATAAATGATGTTCATGGCCTCTCTATTTATAAATTTTTGTAATTGTCTAGAATCAACCTAAACCATCCAACCTGAGATTAAGATGTGTGGTTGAAGATCAATTCAATTTTTGGAATTAAGTTTATAATTATCCTCATCATGACATTGGAAGAAGGGAAAATTAAGAGGCAGGGAGGGCATCATGGAAGGCATTGATAAGGCATGGGAGACATAAATCTTGATATTTATGGCATTTATGGTCTAGGGATGTCATCCCAAGAAATGAGGTCACCTAATGATGTAGATATTCAATATTCATTTCCAAAAAAAAATATTTAACAAGTTTCCATGGAATTCTTGATTAGGTTATAATTTGGTTTAATTAGCTCTTAAACATTTTAAAGCACTTTGTGCACAAATTACTCAAATTGATTAGAATGCCCTGTTAATGGTCCAAATTTTAACTAGATTAGAATTAGAAGGCGATGTTAGATGTGTTGGAACCATATTCCCATTTAGGATGTTACCAATAGAAAATAACAAAGGCACATGTCTTGTGCAAGAGATTTGATAGGAAAGAGCAATTTAGAGTACCTAGGTGCAAAATTGGCATTTTGACTCAAAATGATCTGATCAAAGTTAGTTGGCCCATATATTGTCTTTCCCTATTTAGGGATACCCTAGCCAAAATCAACACTTAAATATGTTAGTTTCACATAATTTAATGTGTTTTAGTGTTTTTAGGCCAAATTGTGCATTTTAAGTGGAAATTAGTCAAAATCTTGGTTGGAGGTTATCGGTGGCCAATTTTAGGTGTCTAAAGTTTACCCCTATTTGGGAGGATGTTGCAAACCATAGGAAAAACAATGTATTCTCAAATAATGAGAGATGGCCTATATGCCAACAAGAAGATGATGATTAAAGAAAAAAGCTCCAAATGATTTTGGGAAGCCTCTAATGATGCCCACTCGAGTGAGTGGCCATCACATTTGTTGATGGATGGTCCCTCAAAAAGAAATAAGAAGAAAGGTGGGATCAACCCATGGTTGAGATTAATCCAAATGAGAAAATGCTTGCATGCATTGATGTAAAAAGGATGCTGATTTTCCCAAAGGTAGTTCTAATTAGGAATAAAGGTCAAAATAATGATTTGTCCATAGGCGGTTATAATCATTAAGAGGACATAGATTGGCTAAAGATGATTGTGCCCCAATTAGGGATGATTAGCAATCATAACTCAAGGATATAACCTAGAATATATATTAAATATGAGCGGGTGCAAAGTGATGAAATAGATGAATAGAAGAATAAGATTGATTAGTGTGAATGATTTGGGTATACCTACAAATGAGGAGATGCTCATCCTTATTAGGAATGATACAACTAAAATGGTAAAATGAGTTATATTGATCAAGGTTGGGATGGGAGGATTTGTAAAGGTACCAAGGAGAAACTTCTACAGCTTCATTGATTGTAAACCTTTTGAAGATAATTTTTGCTATACCATGTGATGGTAGGCTTCATGATAGAATACCATGAAGATGTTAAGGTGTGGAGCTAAAAGCATCACCAAATGAGTGAGTGAAAAAGTTGTAGGAATTACATAGTCACCGATGTCGGTCAGGAGCGACCGACGTCGGTCAGGAGTCAACTAGGAGATGTCGGTGTCAGTTCTATTTGGCTGACATCAATCAGGTGCAGATAGGAAGGGACTGATGTTGGTCACCTGTGCGTCCAAAATCTATTTTTGTGGATAGAATAGAATTTTTGCATGATAGGATTAAGTGTTAGTCTTAAGTCCGCATCTCTATCTTTAGTAGGACTATTTTGAGCCCTTGATTAGGAGGTGCATATAATGGTTGTAATTTTATGCTCATGTTTCCTAATATTATATATAGGATTAGATCTTTATAGCTTATTGTAATGAGTAGAACAGTATAGGAACAGTATTGTAAAATATATGTGTATCAATCTAGGTTGTTGGAATTGATTGTAATTGAGAGAGAGAGAACTCTTGAGGGAAAGAGATCTAGAAAGAGATATGTACATCTGAGAGAGGTGTGGAAGAAAGAGAGATTTCTTCAATTATATTTCCAAGAGTTTAATACAAGTTTTCAGGGTGGTTTCTTGTATCTCTTATTCTTTGTTGATTCTGATTTCTAGTTGTTTTCAATTTTGGTTTAATTTTGTGTTTAGTTGCTTGCAAAAGTAATCAATTGTTATTGTCTAGATCCTGACAAGTGGTATCAGAGCTCAGGTTGACTAATAGGTGTTTCAAATCTGGTTAGTGTGTATTGATTACAAGTTACTCATAGGGATTTTTGTTTGAGTGGGATAAGCAATGGCAGAAGAAGGTAAACTGAGAATGGAGAAGTTCAATGGCAAGAATTACCAATTATGGAGAATGCAGATAGAGGATTATCTGTATCAAAAAGATCTATACTTACCATTAGGTGGAGTTTCAAGGAAGCCCATAGACATGGAAGATGAAGAAGGGGAAGTTCTTGATAGAAAGGCTCTTAGATCTATAAGATTGAGTTTGGCATCTATTATGATATCTAATTTATCACAGGCAAAGTCAACAGTAAAGTTAATGACTACTTTAGCAAATTTATATGAAAAACCCTCAGCTTCAAATAAGGTATATCTTATGAAGCAGTTATTTAATTTGCAAATGCAAGAAGGTGGATCTGTATCTAATCATCTTAATGATTTCCATGGAATTGTAAATTAGTTAAATTCAATCAAAATAGTGTTTGATGATGAAATTAAAGCTCTATTAATCTTATGCTCTTTACCTGAGAGCTGGCATAGCTTGGTAATGGCAGTTAGCAATACTACTTCAAATATTTTAAAATTAGATGATGTTGTTAGTGTAATCTCGAATGAAAAAATTTGCAAGAAAAGCACAGAGGAAACATCAGGGAATGCTTTAAGTTTTGAGAGCAGGGGAAGGCAAAAAGAGAAGAGCAAGAAAGGGAGATCAAGGTCTAAGTCAAAGATGAGAGGTAGATCCAAATCTAAAAATGGCAGGAGGATAGCCTGCTAGAATTGTGGAAAGATAGGGCACATAAGCAAAGATTGCTGGTCAAAACTAAAAGAGGACAATTAGCATGAAGGTAAAGAAGAAGCAAAAGTTACAGGTATTGCACAAGATGCTCTTATATTCTCTTTGCATAATAATATAGAATCTTGGGTGTTAGATTCTAGTGCCTCTTTTCATGCTACCCCAAATAGAGAATATTTTAGTGACTATGTCCATGGAGATTTTGGAATAGTTTATTTAGGGGATGATGAGCATTGTAAAATTATTGGAAAAGAAAAAGTGCAGCTGAAAATGTAGAATGGCAACACATGGGTGTTGAAAGATGTCATGCATGTTCCCAGCTTGAAGAGGAATCTGATTTCTATAGGAAAGTTAGGGGATGAGGGTTGTACAGTAACTCTCATAGCTAAATATTGGAAGGTGACCAAGGGTGCACTTGTATTGGCCAGAGGTAAGAGAGTAGGTACTCTCTATTTATGTAATTGTATTATCGATAATTCTCCTTCTGTATTATCTACTTTAGATGTGGATGAAAAGTTGTGGCACTCTAGGCTCAGCCACATGAGTGAGAAGGGAATGACTATTCTTAAGTCAAAAGGTAAGCTTTCAGATTTGAAAAGCATAAATCTAGATTTTTGTGAGCACTATATTTTTGTAAAATATAAGAGAGTGAGTTTTTTCAAGACTAGGTCAACAAAGAAGAAGCACAAGTTGGAGCTTATTCACACAGACGTGTGGGAACCAGCTCAGGTTGCTTCTATTGGAGGATCACAGTATTATGTTTCTTTCATAGATGATGCTACAAGAAAGGTATGGGTCTATTGTATAAAGAAGAAATCTGATGTTTTTGACACTTTTAATATTTGGAAAGCTATGGTTGAGAATGAAATAGGTAAGAGATTGAAGTGCCTTAGATCTAACAATGGAGGTGAGTTCTGTAGCTACAAGTTCAACTGGTATTGTTATATGCATGGAATACATAGGCAAAAGATGGTTCCAAAGATACCTTAGCAAAATGGAGTTACTGAAAGGATGAATAGAACAATAATGGAGCATGCACGGTGTATGAGGTTGCATGCTAGTTTGCCCTTAGAGTTTTGGGTAGAAGTTGTGGATACTACAATTTACCTGATTAATAGAGGACCCTCTACAACTTTGGATGGTGGAATTTTAGAAGAGGCATGGATAGGTAAAAAGGAAGATCTCTCATTTCTCAAAGTTTTTGGTTGTGAAGCCTTTGTGCACATTGATAAGAAAAATAGAAAGAAGCTAGATGCTAAGTCTATGAGGTGCACATTTATTGGTTATGGATCTGGAGATTTTGGATTCAGGTTTTGGAATCTAAGAACTAACAAGATAATTAGGAGCCATGATGTTATTTTCAATGAAAAAGTGATGTATAATGATTAGCTCAAGAAGTTGAATCAATCTGAGCAGAGCAATGGAGAATTGGATGAGGTGATGGTCCAAAATGAGCTCACGAAAAAGAATAATCACAGATAGGAAAACACAAAGACTGACGTCAGTCAGGCAAGAACCAGCATCAAAAATATAGTAACTGATGTCGATCAGATAGGGACCGATGTTAGTCATATAAGAACTGACGTCGACAATAAAGGAACCGATGTCGATTAGATAGGGATCGATGTCAGTCAGACAGGAACCGATGTCGGTCATGTGGAATTGATGTCAGTCAGTTACAGGCCCAGAGGTGACTGAGGTCGGTCACTGTTAGAGAATTTGGGTGGATAACATGTTGTGAATGAGTCTCAGACGCCCATCAGGAGGTCAGAAAGGGTAAGTAAACCTACAATTTGATATTCCCCTCCATTATTCTATTTATTGCTTACTGATGGTGGAGAACCAGAGAGTTTTGATGAAGCAATATAGGTGGAATCCAAGAATCAGTGGGAGCTAGGCATGAATGAGGAAATTGATTCCTTGAAAGAGAACCAAACATGGGATTTGGTTGAGTTGTTAGCAGGAAAGAAGACACTGAAGAATAGATAGATCTACAGATTAAAGGAAGGTGAGAATGGATAGATGAGATATAAGGCTAGGTTGGTAGTGAAAGGATTTGCACAGAAACTAGGTATTGATTTTGGTGAGATTTTTTCTCTTGTAGTTAAAATGACTTCTATACAGACTGTATTGTCTTTAGTTGTTATTGAGGATTTGCATCTTGAGCAGCTTGATGTTAAGACATTGTTTCTTCATGGAGATTTGGATGAAAAAATATATATGGATCAGCTGGAAGGATTTGAGGTTAAAGGTAAGGAGAAACTTGTGTGCAGATTGAAGAAAAGCTTGTATGGTCTCAAGCAAGCTCCTAGATAGTGGTATTTGAGATTTGATAGGTTTATGACTAATCATGGCTACAGTAGGTGTCAATCTAACCATTATGTGTATTTTAAGATATTGGATAATGGTAGATATATTATTTTGTTGTTATATGTAGATGATATGCTAGTTGTAGGATCACACATGCAGGATATCTCTGAGCTTAAGGTGAAATTAGCTCACACATTTTCCATGAAGGATTTGGGAGCAGTAAAGAAAATCCTTGGCATGAGTATTAAGAGAGACAAGAAAAATCATAGGTTGATTTTGTCTCAAGAGGATTATGTGAACAAGGTGTTGAAATGGTTCAATATGCAGGATGCAAAACTGGTAAGCACACCTATGGCTAGACACTTCAAGTTGAGTAAAGAACAGTGTCCTAATTCACATGATGAGGTAGAGTACATGAGTAGAGTTCCATATGCTTCTGTAGTTGGGAGCTTAATGTATGTAATGGTATGTACTAGACCAGATATTGCCCAAGCAGTGGGAGTTGTAAGTATATGGCCAATCCAAGGAAGAAGCACTGGAAAGTAGTTCAGTAGATCCTTAGATATCTGAGAGGACCAGCAGTAGGCATTTGTGCTATGGTGGGTTAAACACTTCTCTACATGGTTATGTAGATTTAGATATGGCAGGTGATTTGGATGGCAGGAGAAGCACCACAGGATATGTTTTCACTATTGGTGGAATGGTGGTTAGCTAGATTTCAAAGTTGCAGAAGATTATTGCCTTGTCAACTACAGAAGTAGAATATATTGCAGTCATAGAGGCTAGCAAAGAAATGATATGGATGACATGGTTCATGAAAGAGCTAGGAAAGTAGAAAGAGAGTTGTAGACTATACAGTGATAGTCAGAGTGTAATTCATTTGGCTAATAATTCAGCCTTTCATTTATGAACCAAGCATATACAGCTGAGGTACCACTTCATTAGATAGGTATTGGAGGATGGTGAGTTGAAGCTGGAGAAGATCCATATAGATAAGAACCCTACTGATATGTTAACCAAGCTGGTAACAAAGGAGAAGTTGAATTTTCATTCAACTTTTGTTGGTCTTCATGATTGAGTTTGAAGATGGAGGAGCTAGAAGATGCTGTAGTACAGGTACTGGTGCAGCTGTTTATCTCCAAGTGGGAGATTGTTAAGGTATGGAGCTAAAAGCTTCACCAAATGAGTGAGTGTAGAAGTTGCAAGAATTACACAGTCACCGGTGTCGATCAGGAGTGACTGACGTCGGTCAAGAGTCGACTGGGAGATGCCGGCATTAGTTTTGTTTGGCTGACGTCGGTCAGGTGTAGACAGGAAGGGAGTGATGTCAGTCACCTGTGCATCCATAATCTATTTTTGTGGATAGAATAGAATGTTTGCATGATAGGATTAAGTGTTAGTCTTAAGTCCACATCTCTATCTTTAGTAGGACTGCTTTGAGCCCTTGATTAGGAGGTGCATCTAATGGCTGTAATTGTATGCTCATGTTTCCTAATATTATATATAGGATTAGATCTTCATAGCTTATTGTAATGAGTAGAACAGTACAATAACAGTATTGTAAAATATATGTGTCTCAATCCAGGTTGTTGGAATTGATTGTAATTGAGAGAGAGAACTCTTGAGGGAAAGAGATCTGTACATCTGAGAGAGGTGTGGAAGAAAGAGAGATTTCTTCAATTGTATTTCCAAGAGTTTAATACAAGTTTTTAGGGTGGTTTCTCGTATCTCTTATTCTTTATTGATTCTGATTTCTAGTTGTTTTCAATTCTAGTTTAATTTCGTGTTTAGTTGCTTGCAAAAGTAATCAATTGTTATTCTTTAGATCCTGATAGAAGACTTGGAAAAAATATGCATAAGGATTGACTCCCAATCCAATAAACACTTGAAAATAATGCACTAATGATAAAATCCATGATGACAATGTTAATTGATGAATATGGATGGACTCAAGAATAATGTGCTCGAGGAATCACATGATGAACACATATAGATTGAGTCAAGGTAACAGTGCTAATATAAAATAAATAGGTAAGTGAATAAAAAAACAAACAAATAGAAAAATAAACAAATAAACAAACAACTTTAAATAAACAAACAAATAAAAATCTTGAAAATAAAAGCAAAAGAAAGCATCATAACAATGACAATGCCCTAGTAAGGTAGATCAAGGATAATTGACTAGGCTTGGATAAGATAGATGTTTTTGGATTTTTTGAAATGTTATGAATTTTTTTGGAATTTTGAGGTATCTTAACATGATCAAGAATGACAAGATACCTACTCATAAAATGGTGAGAACATTTGGCTTATGTTGCTCATAAAATGGTGAGAGCATATGGAAAGGGGGACTGAGGTGACCTCAACATGAATTGAGCATAACCCACATAGTCTTAAAATGACCTCAATTAATATTAATTCCATCCACACGAAAGGTATGGAAAAACCAACTAGGTCTCAATAAGTTCTCAAATCCAACAAATGGTCAGTCAAATGAAAATAATAATGGTAAGGTGATGCAGTAATGCATGGTAAATAAGTGTTGTCCCTAGTTTGCCCATAGGTATTTATAACTAGGATACAATGGCATAATTCAATGATATTAATTTTCCCATAGGTGGTTATAATTAGTAGCAAGACTAGTGAAACACTGATTTTCCCATAGGCCATTATAATTAGGCTCACATAAATGAACTTGATATGATGAAAGATATCTTTCCAGATCAACTATCACACTACTTTTATAGAATATCATTGTAAACATGGATTAGATTGATTGTTAAAACTTGATTGGAATCTTCTCACAAAAAGTGTAGGAAGAACCAAATGAACTAAGAGAAAAACAAGATTGGGTAGGATGACTAAAAATAGGCTTTGGTCTAGGTAGGAATGGAATGATAAGATGACATGGTCTTGCTAAGGATAATGATGGTTTTTTTATAGATTGGATAAAATGGTAAGAGGGTTGCCCCCAAGTGATGGGGTGAATGTTAGGAATTTTTGATAATGGCAAAAGGATATGTAACAATGGCAATGGAATATGAAATGGTATGGTACATGTTTTTGGCCTAGGTATGATGAATGGCATATAATTCTATTGTTCCTATTGAGATGGAGATGCATGTCCTGATCAATAAATCATACAAATAGAATAATCAATCATGTTAATTTCTAGCCCACATCTTGTCTGAATAACTAATCTATCAAAAATGGCCTAGAAATTTGGTTGTCAAGAATGTTTTTATGATCTTCATTGGTCATTGATTTTGATTCCTTCAAATGTCGAGACAAGGTATCTTTACAACCTCTAAAAAGGAAAGTGTGATCATGGATGGTAAATAGGGATGAATAATGGATGGTAGGCTTGATTATGAAATGGAATGGCAAATGATAATGGAAAGGGTAATGGTGGGGAAACAAATGAAGATCAAGATGTTTGATCACATGTAATGTTATTGATGTTCGATTCAACATAATTTTGGTTAGGATGGGGTCGTAGACTTGTTCTTTTAATAGGACCACCAAATTTGTATGTTGTTTGATCTTGAGAGTAGATACCATTTGATTAGGCTATAGATTGGAAGCTCTTTTGATTTGATCTTTGATTTTTTCTTCATCAAGCAGTGAAGAAATTTTGTGCTTAGCTATTAGTGCCTCAAAGAGGTTTTCACCAATAAATTTGTCTTGATTATCCCATAGCACCTCTGAGAAGGTTTCAATAATGAACATTAGATTTTGACTTTGATTTTTTTCTAGTGCTTTTGAAAAAAATTCACTAGAAAATATTGAGTTCTAACTTAGATTATCGCCTAGCACCTTTGAAAAGGTTTCACTAGGAGAGTGTTCTTTTGCTACATGAATGTTGTCTTGGCCTCCTTGCTCTTCTTCAATTCCTATGTCACCATGGATGCAATTTAACAAAGTGTGATTTTGTCAGTCCCAATATACACTTGTAGGAGATGGAATGTCAATAATATGGCTATTTTAGTTGATGGTAATGTCTTGTGGAATGATAATGAAATGGGAAGAGGTTACACAATCCTCATAGAAGATACTAGGATAACTTATGTCAAAGCTGAAGTACTCTTCCTCAAAAATTATAGAAAGATCACAAATGTATTCAAATTGATCTATGAGGCATGTAGAACTAATTTTTTAATAGTCATGAACATATTCTTTATCTAAATCTAATTCTAACTCAAGGGACTCTAAATCTGATGTTGAGACTGATTCTAATTTTGATGTTAAATTTGATGTCAGTCCAATAGTAAAACTTGAATCTAAATCTAATTCTTCATCTAATGAGTAATCTATTATAATTATGTCTTGTTTAATATTTGGTATTGGATAAGTAACAACCTATAACAACATGATGGGCTCCATAAAGACTAGTTTTTCAAAGTGAGACTCCTCTAGGATGGGAAAAAGGTCAAGAGACAACTCCTTATAAACTAGCTTGTTAATAAGAGGCTCTTGAAAAATAGGCACATGGTCAAGGTAATGATTTTACCAAAGGTGGTTATAATCATTAAGAAGTGACTCAACAAAGACTAACTCATCAGAGGGAGAGTCCTTGACAATTGGTATAGGATCAATAGGCAACTTAGCATAGGTTGACTTATCACAAATTGTTGATTCAATAGAAACATATCAGATTGGTTGGTTTTCTTAGCCTTGGTTTCCAATGAGTTGAAAAATACCAGTTTTAAACATAGCTTGGTATTAAAATGATTGGATCGATTGAGGTTTGGTTGGGATTGGTACTAGATGAGGAATGACTTGTGGTTAGATAATGGTAGGGCCTTAGAGAGCATGATTGCTCATATGCCAAAGGATAAATTCTTGAGATGGTAATGATATGGCATTATGGGGATTGATTTCATACATAAGCCAAATGACTAGGTCTTAGAATGATGAATGGGTATTATAGAGTTTGATTTCTCATACAAGCCAAAGGATGAGGTCCTAGTATAGAAATAGTTTGGCATTGTGGAACCTGATTACTTGCACAAACCAAAGGGTGAGGTCTTGTTATGGGAATGGTGTAATATTATGGTCCTAGAATAGAAATGGTATGATGTGGTGGAGCCTGATTACTCACATAATCTAAAGCATCCAAGTCTTCCTCATAAACCATATCATCCCAGTTGTGAGTGGGCTCATAAGTTGGTTCTTGATTGTGTTCCATGTATTGATTAAATAAAAGAGGGTATGGATTCATATCCCAAAAAAAATATCTATAGTTGGGTCTTTAAATTATTCCTCACAAGCCTCTTCATGCCAATCAATGTCTCAATTTAAATTTTGTGGATTTTGACTAGGTTCCCTATATGGAGTATTGTAGGGAGAATAATAAAACTCCTTAGAAAATATTTCTCTATAGGGGTTCCTAGTGGGAATTTGTGTAGCCATTATATAATAAGTTGGATTTTACATGACTCCACCATAAGTGTAGCTAGACATATCTACATAAATGATGAAATCTTCAAAAACAAAAAGGCTTAGAGTTTTACAAACTCTGAAAAATGATCCAAAAGACAAATGGTTCAAACTTGGTCCAACTTGGTCAAAGGGGTGGAGTTGTATCTCCAATGTGGTTTGAAAGTGGAGTTGTATCTCCAAAATGGTTTATGCTAAGACTTGTCATAAAATATCCTAACATCAAATATCTAATGTCAAGTTTCATACACACAAAAGGTCAAGCATCTGAATAAAAACCAAAATGTCAAAGGTTTAGGTCAAAGTGTTCCAAATAAGGTCTAAACTAGGAAAGGGAAAGGTTGAGTTTCTAGGTATTTTGTCTAAATGTGGAGTCAAAATCTAGGTGTTTCTTGGGCTAATTCGCTTTCTACATTCGAAAAGTTGAATAAAGAAACTAGAGAAAATGGACGAGGTTAGGAATACCTGGATGTCGACTGCGCACCGTGATCCAGACGCTTGTGAGCACTCCTCTTTGGCTGTGGAGGAATGACACCTGCAAAAGAAAGGAAAACTTGGACAAGGGGATGTTAGATAAATAGACGGTGGGTTGCCAAGCACAAGCTTGTTCCCGGAAGTGTAAAAACTTCCTCAAAGGGAGGTCAACCCACAGATGAAAAACAGATAAAAGACTGAGAAAGTATCAGATGCCAGAATACAGAAATGATGAATAGCTTAGAAATGAAAGAAAACACCAAATGGTTACCTGGAGGAAGCAGCCAGGCTGAAGACAGTCGCCGATGTCGGAAGTTCTGCCGGCGTCGGTTAGGGGGTCTGCCGACGTCGGTTATTCTGCCGACGTCGGTATGGGAAGTGACCGGCGTCGGTCGGGGTAATGGCCTGTGGTCGGGTCTGAGACGTGTTCTGGACTGTGGACAGGTCCGGGATGCTGAGGATGTCGACACAGAGTCTGGGGACGGGTCAGAATGGACTATGGAATGGTCTTGCCCTATACAGGGTCTTTTGTGGACAAAAGGGGAATGGGGAGTTGTCTGGAACTGGGATGAAGAGTGGGACAATGGGAGAGGAGGATGGGCAGAGGACAGGGCCTGAGAAGGCTTTGCAGCCTCTCAGGGGAAGGGACAAAGGGAGAGACACAGAGGACAACAGAAAACAGAGGATTAAACCAAAGAAAATAAAATAAAACCAGAACTAACTTACCTTTAGCCTGCTGAAAGAAGAAGATGGAGATGTTGCTGGAGCCAAGGAAGATTCTGCAAGAAGAGAATTCTGATGAAGAGCCTTTGCACCTGCAGCTGTTGTTGCACGAGGTTCAAAACGAAGACCAGACGAATGCCAAACGCCAAGAGAGTTCTGTTTGCGAGCTCAGGAGTCCAGGGGTTGCAACGGATACAGGACGGGATAATGAAGGCTGCCGACGCCGGCAGTTTCGCCGACGTCGGCCGAAGGGTCGCCGACGTCGGCAGTCGCAGGATGGGCACAGAGGCTAAAAATAGCCTCTACCCATTCTTGCACGCCGCCGAGCGAGGGGTCATGGGCAGAACGGTCGCAAGGTTGCCAAAATGGACGAGGGGGGCTATAATGGTGAGATTTGGGCTAATAAATGCTAGGGGAAGGTGGAGGGATTCAAGGGAGGATCCAAGGAGGCAAGGGTAGGGTGGAAAAGGGGGACTCAATTAATTAAAAGATGTTAATTTTTAATTAATAAGACCTAGGTGGGTTAGGGACCAAGGAGGACTAGGAGGGAGAAAGGACCAAGGGGGAGAACCAAGGTGCAGACACGTTTGCGGTGTCTACACTAGGCTCAAATAAATAGGCAGGTGTTAGGACTTTTGACCAAACAACATCAAAATCTAGACTTGAAATAAAGGCTGATGTGATTTGATTTAATCTTAAGGCAACTATAACCCTACCATAAAACTCTAATATAGGAACTATTTGAACCCTTGACACTATGTGAACTCTTCAAACCTTTGGAACTATGGGAACTATCTAAACCCTTAGCACTATGGGAACTCTTCTAACTGATAGCACTACAAGAACTATCTAAACCCTAAAACTATGAGAAACCTTCAAAGTTAAAAAAACTATAAGGGACCACTACAACCCTAAATCATAATCATAATGATTGTACCATAACTCTAAAACTCTTATAATGGTCTATAGGATGTCAAATTTAACCCCATAGTTTCTATTTGAACTCATATTTTCAAACAATCATAAATTTTGATCAGTAACTCCTTTTTGAGTGTCACTACCTATTCGTCATAAATTTTACATGTTTGATGAATTATTTATAGAGACCAACATCCCTCCAATTATTTCATACTTATGCACAAATTACTCAAGACACATTCTTGGTTGTGTTTGACATCTACATGAGTGTGCTTGTATTTGAAAATTTGGGGGGGTCACTTTTGATAGTTTTGAGGTGGTATTATGTGGTGTCGAGCATTCCTCAATGTCTCTTCTATGTACTCTCATTTCTTGAATTGTGTTGATTCCTACACTTAATACTCATTTTTATGCATTCTTGGTTTTTCATGACATCTTCTTCATAAGTGTGTTTAGTTTTTATAATTACGGGGTCATAACAATTTTTTTAGTAATTTTACACTTTTTGGTATCTTAACTCAGTCATGTCGACTTAACTTAAGAGATACCTATGGAGAAAATTTGATTGTACACCAGTGGTTCTTCTTAGAAAAATAAACTATGCTTCTTGGCATGCTTACATGGAACACTTATTCATGAAAAATGGAAATAATTATATTCTATTTCTATATGGATAGATTCCTATTCCCACTAATTCTCACAAGTACATTAAGTGGGCTAACACTTGTGACAAGGTTCATGTTATCTTGATGTTGTATATTTTATGAGATCTAAATCACCATGTGCAACTCACCATGTGTCCTAACACTATTTGAAACATCCTTAAATCTCTTTTTGGAGATCCTATCGAGATTTATATCACTCCTATTCCTCCACTTCCTATTGTCTCTTTAGAGACTATTTTACTCTCCCTTTATATTCCTATTTCTTGTGATGACACATCCATGGTGGATAATGTTCTTCCTTCTATTGAGCCACCATTATAAGATGAGATTATCCTTGAACTCAACTATCCCATTGTAGATTATACTTAAGTTCCTATGCATGATTGCTTTCTTCTAGAGACATCATAGATTGGTACTTCAGAGGACTCTACTATTTTTAGTGAAAGTACACCTTGTGAGAGCATCAATGACTTTATTCTTCTTATGGATATTTAGTGTACATATACATGTGATTCATCTGTAGTACCTTATCTAGATTTGAAGATTATTAATATGTGGTTTCCATTTCAAATGGACATTCTTTCAATGAATGTTCCATGACATTATTCTTCATTGAACTCACCTATACTTTATGACACTTTTAACCCTGAACATATCTCTAAGATTGATGAATCATCTTCTAGCATAGATGACTATAGTAGTGATGGGGAAACACATCCACCATATCCTTATCACATTTAAAATTTTGAGTTAGTACTTGATCCACTTACCTTTGGTCCACTTCTAACATTACAAGGTGAAATTATATTGATCCAAGACTCAATAGACATCGATCAATCAATACATAGTTACAGTTCATTATGTGATCTATTTATACCTCTAATTCCATTGCACCATAATTTCATAGAGTAGTTAATCCTCTTACTATACATGAGAAGCACAATTCCTTGGTTGGATTTTCATAAAGAAATTGGTGGACACATTCACTATTTTAGGGTGATCCACTCTTCACTGTACCTACTTCTAACAAGTTCACTTCAATGGTTTTAAATTCAATTATTGTGCATGATCTTTCTAGACCTATGCCACACTTTAATTTTATACCCTACTTAGAGTTATTTATACTACTACCTACTTTATCTTCTTCTGAGAAATGGGAAATATTTCATTACACCATTTGTGTTCTTCCTTTCACAAAGGGAAGAAACATTGTTCAATGTAGATAGAGTTTATTTAGTTTTTAGGAAGAGAATCTTGTCAACAACATTCATCATTCTATAAGATATATTGTAGGCAACTTCAACATTTTAATGGGGACTTATTAGTTATCCTTTATATGGACTTTATTGATCTCAATTATAGACATATTTTTAGTTGTGTCTGATGTCCTTAGAGCATAGACCTTCTCTAATTCTCTCTCTTTTATGGGGGAGTTTTATCTTATGGTTTTTCTCCTTTTATCCACCTTATGGGAGTTTCATTATAATTAGGTACCTCATTAGGCTTCATTGTTGGGACCCAACTATTCTACCCACCTAAGCTATCATTCAGGGGGGGGTGTTAGTGTAAGATTTTTTATGATTTTGGTTTTACCTACATGATTTTTAGTCAAATTTCTTAGGGTTGTTAAGGTCATTATGGTAAATACACTTAATGCATTTTCTAATTGTGAGTTGAGTTTTTACCTTTTTGGTGACCTAATATCTCATTATATCATGTACCTCCTTTATAATTTTTGACTAATGGATCATCTAATTAGCTAATGAAGATTTTGATTAATTTAATGTAATTTTTTTTTCTAAATATTTATCTCACCTAATTCTAGGGTTTTTATGGAATCTATGATGTTTAGAGATCTTGGAGTAATTTGATAATCTAGCTCACTAGTTGTGTCATAACCTAATAGACGAGGCTAGATGCATGTCCTAGGTGAATTTAACTTTACACAAAGGGAAAATTACCAAATAAAAATAATTTAACTTTCCACAAGGTAAAAAGTTATGCTTCTATTAGCTTCATATCCTTTTCTAGGTGAATGCAATCCTCTTTCCTAGTTGTTTGTGTAGTGTGAGAAAATATGAAATCAAGTAGCTAGTTGAAGTCCAAAGTAATTTGGAATCCTCCAATTTAGGGTTGAGTTGTTTTATTAATATCACACACACCTTAAGGTCATATTTAAGTGTGTTGTAGATCAAAGGTTATAATTCTTTTACCTTTAAATATATTATCTATTTTAAATAATGTCCTAGTTTTCAAGTCATGTATGAGTAAGTTGATACATCACATGTAAAATTTAGATACAACTTTAGCTCTCAATCTATTAGATCAAAAACTAAATTTAAAATTCTATAACTTATTTAGTTAATACACTTATATCTTTCTTGAAAAATAATATTATTCACCTACAATGATCTAATTTTTCACCCATGGTTTGGTCATTATCAGTGATCCCATTGGTGCAACCATGCATTGTTGTGGTATGGCTTATGGATAAAATATAATTTCTTTATTATACTTTAAAAAAATACTTATTTAGGATTTTTTGTTTTAATTATAATGGGTTCCATTAATTAATGCTGGTGTAGCTATTAAAATTGAATATTATAGAATTTTAATCTTGTACATTTGACATATATCAATCAAGGATCTACCCTTTATTTTTATACCCCTTTACTATTGAAAGTCTCACATTTGATATCTCATTATTCCTAAATTGTTATCTCTTAGTCCAATCCATATAATTTTAATGAATTAGGTACCTTACACCATAAAAAATATTAAAACATGATAAAAATCATTTACTATTAGATATATATATATATATATATATATATATATATATATATATATATCCTTGTAGACACTACCAACCATAAAGGGATGCTACCATCGATGATAGTCTCTAGATCCTTATCTAGTGTCTTGTTGCCAAAAGTCATCCAAATTTAAAATGTTTTGAAGCCTATGGGTTGGATTATTTTTATTATTGAACCCTATTGTGATACATTTTCAAAAGGTGTGCTATAAATAAAAGTATAATCCTTCTCATTATTCATCTAAAAAAACCAATCAAACACATATTAAAGCTCAATAAATCAACTTAAAAACCAAGCTATTATTACATATTCATTCGTATTTGAATATCATGCATATGAGTAATAATATTATAGGTTTAAAATATTCAAAGACCAATTCATGATATATATTTTTCAAATTAAAAGATAGATCATTACATGTATATTCATATAATATATTTCACCTTTATGCACACATTTTCCCACACATAGGGGAGAACTACATAAGTCTAAGTCTTTACTTGAAGTATTGGCTATGTAGGTAGCACCTATTGACATAGGGGTATTTGGGGTGAGTTTGACACTGTGAGCACACTAACCCATTTTTATTGAACTCATTTAAAGGATGAATAAGGGTAAAGAGATCGGTTTGATCAATTAGAAAAGAGAGACAACTTGTATCCTAGATTTGAATATATTATCATAAAGGCGACAAAAAAATGAAATGATGAAATTGGTCACATCAATATCCAATGATTATTATGTATTGGACACTTGTGTCATACTCAAACACTAGCATCAATGATACTATATAAATCTGATGGTAGTGTTCACAACAATAAAAGTATAATTTATAGAATCTGATGATTAATCTAAAATACTAGTCTTACATAATTTCCACCTATTTCTAGTATAGATCTGATTACGCACATTAATCCTAGCTATGTATCATTTATATTTGATATTACAATCAATTAAATATCTTTCAAATTTAATACTTTTCATATTTAACATATATCAATATTAGAATTTAGAATATTCATTTATTTGAGTTTGTAAATAACTGGCCTTTTATAAATTAGTTTATCACCCTTGAGCTTGAAATATTTATATATTTTTAACCCTATTCCCCAAAATTCATCAATTTAGGGTTAAATAGTTGGTTCTTATTTTGGAGGAATAAATGTAAATGAAAATATATTATGCCTACTGTTTCCCTCTTTTGAGGAAGAATTGTAAATGTAGATTTGATTTTTTTAATTTTAAACTCAGAATCTTCAAGGCATAGATGGGATCCATCATGAATTTCTAGGATGTGATATTTAATAATTGACAAATCATTTCTAATAAGAAACCAAAATAAGCCTATAAAAAAAATTTAGGGTATCATGCCATAAATTTTATTTTAACTATTACATTACTATTATTTTTCAAGGACATGACAGTGACCCTATTAAACTCGTTAATCACTTGAGCTCTAGTTTGTATTTTATTCTCTTTATCTTTCCTATTAAAATAAAATCAATGCTAAATTTTATTTACCTAGTTTTATTATTCAATGGAAACACACATTTAGAGTAGTAATAGTAATTCTTGTGAGTTATGGTCTCATCTTAACTAGTAATGCTTTTGATCATATTTATTTGTTTTAAGTTGTATAAATATTAAAAAACATTGGACCGATGCAACACAATTGGTGTGAATGTTAAACATAATCTATTTAACACTTGTTTAGATTATGTTATAAAAAATTCCTTTTTATTGGGATGAAATACCTATTATTTGATCACTTCAAATTACTATGGGCCTATCTTATACTCTAGTGCATAATGTTTAGTTGTTATTCAAGAAATAATTTTCATGTGGTGGTGTCTTAAAAATCTCCTCATATATATTATTTTCAAATGCTATGTGTTTCATTTATATATGAAAATTAGTTCATGAAGAAGTTGTGCACAATAAATTGAAATAATACTAAGGTATATAAAATGAATAATTAAGTATGTTTTTATTATTCTTCTATTGATAATGCTTCTTTATATGCTTATTATGGTACAAATCATATTCATGATACCATATATATAAATATACTTCTAGATATACATTTTTAAGTGTGGTATAAAATCTCACATAAAATCTGAAAATAAACAATATGGATAAAAATATTGTTGGAACAACTCCATATGGGTGTCTCTTTAGTAAAAATCTTCCTCATGATAGCAAAAGTTGTATAACTCTATCAAAAAAACTAATTCAGCACCAAATAATGAAGCATATTAAATTTACATGTATTTTATCTAAGAAAAATTCCTCAATAGTGATATTAATCCACACTTATATCCTATAGATGATCAAGTGGTAGATATATTCACAAAAACACTATGTATTGTAAAGTTTTACAAGTTTAAAATAATGTTGGGTCTTTCAAAATTTCCATTGAGGGGGGAGATGTGCATGAAAATTTCACCTCCTTATGGCCATGTGTTCATTTTCCTCTCATACTTCTTATCTATTGTAAACTCATTGTATAAAGTCACCCTATGTAATTTTTTTGTAAACTTCACCCTATGCAAGTTTATGGTGTACCCAATAATAAAGTATTTTTTGTAATAAATGTCTTTATGTTATAAAAGACTCTAAATTCTTTTAATCTTATCCATGTGAAGCTATGGGATGTAGTCCCACTATCATGATAGCCTAAATCACCTTATGTGGTTTATGAATCATAAATCATTTTATATAAAATGATGAAATTAGCATGATGAAGGTGTATAAATCCTTCAAGTGTTACATTTTACCTTAAACTCATCATGGATGATTTATGGATAACAATTTATTTTGTATAAAAAGGTGACTATGGAATGTATCCCCACTAAAAATTAAGGGGGAATATTGGGAAATTAATATTTATGGGGTTACTTTAATGGCCCATATTTTTCCATAGTGAAAATAATAAATGGTATATTTATTAATTAAGATAACGTATTTAAAACTTATGTTATGTGAATAATAAAACTTATATTTACTATTTATATAGTTATTTTAAAAGGTATTATTTACTAATTTAAACCCAACTCAAATAAGATCAACCCCATATATAGTTCAAATTTGTCATAGGGTCTCCTAGGTTGAAAAGTGGTCCTATAGTCTTTAATGGATCAAACATTATGTTTTATCTTTGTCATTGTTGTCTAAGTTGGTCTTATGTCATCTAAAGGTCACCTTTTCAGTCATTTAATGAAATGGTATAGTTTTTATGTAATAGAAAGGTGTCAATATGAAATGTAATTCCTACATGTCAGGAATAGTTAGGGAAACTATTTTGAAATTGATAAATTGTAGGTTCAATGTCCATATAAGAAGATCAGACAATTTTAGGTAGTTGTAAGGACTTTAAAATAGTTATGAAATTTGGGAAGGATTCAAAGAGGTCTCTTGAGATCCATAAAACTCACTTCCATGTTTTGTTAGATTTGACAGACCTAAAATTGAGAAAAATTGATTCTCCTTTCTCATCACTCTCTTGGACAAGTAAAAAAGGTCAACCAGTTTCTACTTGGTACAGACATGAGGAGAAGAATTCAAGAGAGTGAAATTGGTGAGTGAAATTAGTCTCTATGGCCTTCATTTCCTTAGAAATGGTTCCAATTTTGGTTGTTTATGCTTCATGAACCATCACTAAGAGTGTTAGTGACTCTAAACTGCTTGCACATCCCTAATGGCTTTAGTTTTCTCCTCTGTGTACATTGATTTGAGAAAACCAAATGGTGTACATGATATTGAGGAGTATGAGAACCATTATCACAAGGTTTTTAGTCTAGTTTTCATGTGTGGTGTGAATTGATAGATAGGACTATCACATTTTGCTAGTATAAGATACCATTGAAACTACAGATAGTGTTTCACCTATTATAGAGTTTAATTTCTTGTAAATGGATTCAGAAAAAGGATAAAAATTTTTATTTCAAAATTTGAGAGCATGTTTAATCATAATTAGTCATTAAGATTTTTTTCACAAGAGTGTCCTTTATGAAATTCAAAGCCTAGGATACTTGATACAATCAAGTAGTTTCATTACAGGCATCTTTAGGTATCATGCCCAAATCTAAAAGAAATATCAAGATATGAAAGGAAGCATAGGGGTGTTTTAAGGTTTTGAACCTAACTAAAGACCTTAAACAAAGTAAATGAACCTAGTGAAAGGTCATTAGGGTGGTGATAAGTTTATAACCTAGTATACATCCCTATATCTGATAGAACCTGTAGGCAACCTCAAATAGTGGTTTGAAGTCAATACAAATGAGATAGAGTAGTGTTGAAAGGGAGGTGTATGAACTCAATTGAGACCTTTAATTAGGTTTGAGGGTATTGAGAGTATAATTGTGATAATGGTGAGGTTATTATATGTAGATAGACTTAGAACCATGTCCACAGGTTAGAAAAGTTGTAATTGAGAAGTTTTACAATAACTTTTTTGAATGAGTTTTTTGCCCATACCCAATGCCATCTTATGATGAATAATTTGAGGTATATGTGAGTCTAAATGTATTATTTAGTATAGCCTAATCATATAGGTTACATTTTAACATGATAAAATGGTTACTTGATCAAGAGATAAAGATATTTTAGTGGTTTCTAACTTAGATAGGTTATGACCTGAAACACTCAGTAAAACATAGTGGTAAGATGACTAAAAGCAACACAACTTGCAGTGATCCATAGTAGTGAGTGAGACTATGGTCTCTAGGCATGAATGACATCATATAGGTGTGGAATGGTCTTAGTGACCTCAATAAGGATAAAATAGGGTGAATTACATTGTTAAGGCATACATCATAACCTACAACAATCCCATAATTCCTAAAATAAAGCATCTACAATGTGACTGTAGACCCATAGAGTGTTGATGGTGAGAGACAAGAAGCATGGTCTATAGGTATAGATATTATTTGAAGTTATAAATGATGAATTTATATTAGAGAGAATAATGAGAGTCTAATTTATTACTCAGACACAAATGAGCACTTACATGGGTCTTATAACTTCTCCTAAATTTCCACCTACAATTTGATACATATAGTAGACTAGTTCTAGCTAGTAGAGAGAGGAAGTTTGGAAAGTTGGAAAACATGTAAGATTGAAGAAAATTAGTGAGACCACTCTCATAGTGGTAATGAAAGTATAATATGTTTCTCAGAGAAAGGAAGTAGATCAAATACAAGTTATAACTTATCTCTTAGTCTGAGGTTTCTAGACACTATACACAATACACATACTTCAAAGCTAGTCTTAAAGGTTTGTGATCTTGAGAGATATATAAAGGTGACCAAGCCTTAAAAATTTGTAAAAATGGTATCCATAAACTAATAAATCTCTCCAAAATATTACTTTGGTTAGGAAAATAGGTGAGAATCCCTTTGTTTTATCTCAGACAGAGGGCACTCCAAGAGTAAGGTAATCCTGCAGGATTGGTACATGAAGTTTAGAAGGGTGAAATAGATAGATATTTGGATGGTTTTTAGACATTATCTATGATTTTATTAAAGGTTAATATAAATTGAGAAGTCCCTATAGTAAAAATGAACATTTATAGGTGGTCATGGGTATAAAAGTATAGTTTAGGTCTATTAGGCCTAAAACTATGCCTAAACCCTCAGGTGCGTAGTTATAATTCCATGACCAAATTATCCTTCAAATATATTTTATGACCATAAAGGGAGAGTGGAGGGTCTAAAATATCCATAAATATATAGATGAATAACCCAAATTGGTCATTTTGGTCTAATTTAGTCTCAAGCCTACTTAAAACACCTAGAAGGAGCTCAAGAACCATCTTCAATTGCTTATATCTATACAAACAGTTTTCATGGTGACTTAAGTAGATATGAATAGTTTAAGGGGGTCCCTAAAATTTTCTTAGTGTAATTTGTTTGGATTTTTTGTGTCTAACTTGTATGAATCATTGTTAATAAGATAAACCACCTAAAACCCTATCAAAACCCTTGTGCAAACCTGATGGAGAAGAAATGACTAGAGATGCACCTAAAAGCTAATAATTGGTTACTAAAGTGACTTGAACCTATCAATCACTCACCTAGTATCCATAAAATCCATTTATCCATACCATTACTTATACAAACAAACTAAAATCTAAGTTTCTTCTAGGTTTTGATGTGTGTTGTAGGTACAAATGAGAATTGGTGGGTGAAAGACATTGAAGAAGGTCTATAAGGACTTATTATAACTCCCTATACTAATATCTCACTTGAATGAAGCATAAAAAATCCTCTTATATTATTTTCATTGTAGGCAGTCTAGGATAGATAGTGAGAAAGATAAATGATTACCTAGTGAGAAGATGAGAGGTATGATATTGGATAATTTTGATGTTTAATTGATGGAGTATAATACAAAGGGGTTTTTAACTTATGTCCTAACACCCATATAACACATATTCCTAAGAAAATTCTAATCACCTTCATGAAAAATGTGAAGATTGAAGCCAAGAGGGCTAGCAAGTGACTGTAGACTATGATCATAAGTGTTAAGAGGAAGGATAATAGTCATATGGTTATATGATGACTGTCACGTCTTATTTCCAACTTCCCATGATAGATAATATGTTTTAAAGACTTCCTAAGCTATTTTTAAGGAGTCAAGTGATACTTCATCATGAGGGTAGTTTCAAGAAGGGTAACTGAGGTCTCTACACCAATTTTAGGAGAAGGATGCAACTCTGATAGACATTTGTCCAAAAAGAACTTCAAGACCTATTTCACACTTCATTCTCTTAAAATTCAACTTGTTCTCATAGTTTGACACTTGTTCTTATGACCCTTCTATTTATCTTTTTCTCTCTCCTCTTCCATGCTCTACAAATGCAAGCCTTTTTATCTTTGTAATCAATCCACACCTAGTATGGAAAAGCCCTACTGGTTTGAATAATGCATTTTCCTTTGAAATAAATATTTCTAATTTATTTTTAAGTTCATGAATTTATTTTCTAATTTTTTGGATTAGTGAATAGTGGAATGTCAAGTGATAAATATCTATCCTTGTGTTCTCTTTACTCTTTCATGTTTGGTGCAATTAGTTCTTCCTCTAATAAGTCACATGAAGTGTAGCTAGTGTATTTGTATATCTATAAGTGTAAGGATTAGAATTAGTGTTTACAATTTTACCTTTTGTTCACTAACTTTGAAAAGTGCAATACATATCACCTCCATGTTTGAAACACTTATGTTAGAGCAATCTAGGATATTGAGACTAGTTTTGTGAGTCATGTTTCATAGTGTAGGTGTATGGTAGTCTAGTGGAGATCAATATGATGTATCAACTCATTAGCATAGATTAATTTTTATGTTTTTTATATCTCTTTTCATCCAAGAAATCAAGTAGTGTAGGTGATAATCTATCAAAGACTAATCTAGGAAGCTAGCCCTTAAACTTAGAGGTTTACCTCTGCTATAGGCAACCCATAGGCCTAGAGGTAATCCAATGATTCACTCAATCTAAATAAGGCTTGAAAAACCTATCTAAGGAGTAATATTGAGTGAAAAAAGGTATATTATTTGGTTAAAACTATTCACACCCCTTATAAATTCAATTTTACCTTTGTAAAATATTTCACTACATTATGAATTATTCACATGGAAGTGTCTCTATGCATTTTGTGGAATCATGTAAAGAGGAGAAGTGAGGTGAAAATGAATTTATTGGATGTAAAATTTTTCTCAATATAATGTATTATTATTTTACATGTTTTTTTTAACTGTATAGTTTTTCCACATAAATCTCATGTAATGTGTTGTGTACATTTATTTCTTTATGCTTCATTTGATTCATTGTTTAGTTTTGTAATTTTGCATTCTTAGCTAAATTTATTTGGATAACAACCTTCATTAAATCATAAAAAACTTAACAACACATGGGGTATCTTAAAATTATATTTTTGTATGAGTTATTAAAACATAAGTATCCATTCCTCATCTAAAAATGGGGGCGTATATATGGGCATATTTTTATTTTTTTAAATGGAGTGAACTTGATTGCACTTAATTAAACTTGAAAAAATTTATATACCTCCTTGATCAAGAATTTGATTGTGCACTAGTGACTCCTAGAGAAGTGTTAGCTATGTTTCAACACCTATTAAAAGTCTAGTTATGAAAGAGGCTTTATTGTAGCATTTGGAACAAATACAAACTAGGTATATTCATTCATATGCCCTCTTTAAAAAACAAAATATTTAAATTTTAAAACTTAAAAATTCAAATTTTTATCATGATAATTGACTACTTATATAAATTTTCACTTGTTTTAGGTACATCAAAAACCTATGTCAATGGAGGCTTAGTTCGAGTGTGTGTTGAAAATTCTTTCCTTGCTACCTAGGTAAGTAGGGTTGCATGTTTCAAATTATTTAAATTTATACTTTGACACACACATGAATTTACTCACTTTATTATCTCCACGTCAAAATGGGGGCCTCATATAGATACCTAAATTTATCCCAATCCTAGTTGCTCATATTTGGAAAATGTGTGCATGTTGGAATGTTTATTGGTCCTTTTTAACACCACTAAATCACCATTTAGATATTGAGCCTAAAAACTATTTAATATGACTTATTATAAATTATTTATTAGCATTTTTGGACTATATATCACTTTTTATCATGATTTTCCTTGAAAATGCATCATCTCTAGGTCAAACCCATGCTCTGTGCAAG